>JAJHUR010138783.1:532-32803 GCA_027495735.1 Lutjanus campechanus
AGGCAGCATACAGTATCTGGAATTTCTGGAATCTGTGTTTTAAACCCACTTTGACAAACAAATGACTAAAGCAACATCTGTGCAAACGCAGCCTAGGAAAACATCATATACACTCAACTAGGGGAAAGAGAGCAGATGTGCGATATAAAACGGGGGATGGTTATTTACTTTTACACATGGCATTCCAAAGAACAAATCGAAGACTGGAGTCATTATAGAGTTCATCAACAACTTATTTGAAACAGCAAATATGTTTTACTTTTTTTTTTTAAATCAACAGATGGTAATGAGAAAACAAAGTTTTAAGTTGTTTTACCCATAATACATGGTTTTTCTGGATGTGTTTAGGCAACTCAAGGCAACTGGTTAAGGTTAGGGAAAGATCATAGTTTTGGTTATGAAAAAAACAACACAAAGTTTATGCGACACTTAACAACCTAACCTTTAACCCTACCGACCAATATACATCAGGCACAGGCATGGCGTGACACATCTGCCACAGCATGCCCACAGCAGAGCACGTCTATAATAATCAACTGAAGACGCTCCACTGACCACAGAAGCTGTGTGCTCCCACACAGGCATCACACTCGGCTGCTCATCTCTATTTTTGAGAGGCTGGTCTTTTTTTCCCACTACATGGCCCCTCAACAGATAAAAAACATATAGAACTATGTAATAAACAGAGAACAATCTACCGGATCTACAATCTACAATGTACCAGAGGCAGTACCACACAGCAGAGAAGCCTTATGGGTGTTTTTAACCAACACTTCCAAACCCTGCATAACCAACTACATTACCACTTGGTAAAACTCACAGTGAAGCAGATCATCCATCATACCACATGCTACAAAGATGAAGTCTGTGTAGCAGGACAAACTCTGCTCCGCTCTGACTGTGATGTGTTGCATTCATGACCCATGTGTTTTGGCTGTAAGTGCTGGTCGAACAACATATGGGACATGGGACCTAAATCTGAGGCTGTGATGTCGAAAGTCCTGCACTTCGCACTGTAAATATAACCACAAACTGCGACCTCCTTCCTATGTCCTCTGCGCTATAAAAAGATGTCACGATTGAATCGGCCGGATGTTTAGGCAGGACTTTGATACAACAGCTCCGACCCTCATCACTACTGCACAGACTCTGGCTCCAAATTACATCACCCATGCAAGATGGCAGCACCCATATCCGGGATATTTTGGTTTCATTTTTGTATAGTGGGAGGAAGTGGAGACGTGCTGTCCATCTTTATATACAGTCTATGGTATAAACATACTTTTGTAGGTGATAAAGTGCCACTGGGTGGACAGAATTGATTCAAGGTTAGATTCCCTTCTCCTCAACCTACTTCTGGAAGGTTTATTTAAACCTTGTGGTTTTAACATGGCCACCTAATGATGACATTCAAATGAAAGGCTAGCAAAAGGGGTCATTATATGTAATTTTGTAGGAACACTGCCCTAAAGCCCCAGTCTATCCACCAGAAATGCAAATTTATAGGACCGAGACTCACACAGGTTTGAAAATTGCAAACATCTTCAACTGCGCATTTAACATAATTTGCTGCTCAAATCTTTATAGTAAACTTAGGCTTGTAGTCTGAGACAATAGATGAAAGACCACCCGTGATCAAAGTGAATTAATCCATGTCGACCTTCTTTTCTCTTCTGTGGCCAGACTCTGGGGTGACATTAAAAAATGTACTTGCTGTGCTTGTTAAAGTTCTTTCTTCTTAGATTAAATGTGGTGTTGATAAAACCCCCTTCCCTTCCCTCTTCCCAGGAACCCCTGCACCACACCCTGGCCCGATGATGCCCTGTGGCCTCATAAGTGGGACCTACGTAGACAGAAGCGAGCCAGGGATGACGTAAAGACAAATTCTCATGATGACGAGCTGACTGGAGGAAAGCAGCACTGCCCCTTCCATTGATCTGGACTAGTAATTAAACTTTCTGTGGAGTGATCAAAGCATTTGGGATAAAAATAAAACCCATTCTTTTACAATCATGGTGCAATTGTGGGTTCCCAATCAGGGTTTAGGGGACCAAGTGACTCACCAGGGCAATTGCGAAACCATCCAGTTGTACCACCAAAAGAGGGCTGCGTCCAAAATAGAGGAGAAAGTAGAAAGACATCCAAGGTGTGTCGCAACCACTGACAGTTACGTGATTTTGGCTTCGATATCGCTGAAAGCAGTACATTGACATAAGTAAAAGGGACAGCACATTGTTTTTTAGATTATATGCCTGTCATTATATATATATACAGTTTGACGGCAGCAAGAAAAAAATCAGTGCCGGAACGGAGGAACAATTTCAGCTCTATTTTCCCATGTGTCCCTTTTTCCTCGTGGGAATTTTTAGTTTTATATTCAATATTGGGCATCTCCTTTATAGTCTGCCTCCCTAACGAATCATCTGTTTCTTCTCTGTGCTTGATTAAATTTAAACAGCGCCTGTAAACCCACTGTCTCCACAACAGTGCTGAAAATAGAGGACGGTCTGCCGTCATCAGGAAGCAGCAACACTGTTTAGTCTTTTACTAATGCAAGGACAGTCGAGGCTGGAGGCTTGTGTGTTTTATTTGGCTCTGAAATAAGCCAAAATGAAAAAGCCGGCTCTATAGCGCACCACCTGCGTTGTTAAAAGGTTCCACACAGTCTGTGCTGCCTTCTAGGGTTGATAAACAGCTGTATTTAGCTGTACATCCATGTGTGCCGCATTCCACAGTCTGCTACCGTCTACTGATACCCAGGCAGATATAAAGTGGGGATGGTTTCGTGCAGGTACGCCTTGTTGTCCTGATGAGCTTGTGGCTTTCCACTCCATCCTCACCCCACTTACCACAGCAGTCTCCCAGCTTCTGTACCCGCCAATTTCTGTGTAATTAAACGTAATTTTCTCACCCACATGCATGCCAAATTTAATCACCGTTGCCACTGCCACCGTCATGAGCACTTAAAACGCAACACATCTCTGCAAATCCTGACTTAGAAAGGTACTGTAAAAGACTTCACTGTGACAGGCCTCATATTTCTCTACAGTATCTCACGTCTCCAAGTACAGGCCTCTGATGGGATATTAAACTGCTCATATAACTACTGGACCTTTTGTCAGAGTGTAATCAAATCCAGAGGACATTTCCCTGACTATTCCAAAGGTTTTGGTGGGTGTTCAGACTTACGCCAGTGAATTGAAGCAAGACACAGCGAATTCCCTAAACCACGCTGCCAAGATCCAGCATGAGGTTCTCTGCCACAAACACTTATATTTTCCAGCTGCAGAGAATTCCCTCACCAGCCCACAGGACAGAAATCCCTGTTAGTTATTTGTCACTGAGCTGTTTGATTACAAATAATAAGTTACATTCTTATGAATGAGGGTTCCAAAAGGGTTCTTCCTCTAGGGCTGAGGTTCTACCCTGAACCATTTGCTTCTGGAGAACCTGTTTTGAATAAATGGTTTGTCAAGGGTTCACTATAAGACCAAGGGAAGAATCAAGGATGGGTGAAATCCTTAAAGAATTGTCAAGGGCTGTTACTACCATAATATGGAAGGATTCTTGGAAGAACCCCCTGAATGGCTTCTAGATGCAACCCTTAAGAACTTTTTAGAACCCTGTAGGTGGGTTCTTGTTTGCACCCTTATAAGGTGGAAGGATTCTGGATAGAACCCTCAGAGAGGGTGCTGGGTGGAACCATTACACAACAGAAGGGTTCTTCCTGAAGGGCTGAGGTTCTACCTAGAACCATTTGCTTCTTTTTTTGAAGAAAGGGTTCATCAAGGGTTCTTTCTAAGACTACGGACTATTTTAAGAACCTTCTTCCAAAGAGGAAGAAAGAGTTCTTCAAGAACGGTTGAATCCTTGAAGAACTCTTCCATCAAGAGTTCTTTGTATCATAATATAAAAGGTTTCTTGGTAGATCCCATGGGTGGGTTCTAGATAAAAACCACTGGAATGGGGCTCCTGTAGAACTCCCTGGGGTGATTCTAGATGAAATCCATGGGATGTAAAAGGGTTCTCAGTAGTTCAAGAACTCCTCTATGGTGTAATGGTTCCACCCAGAAGCCTCTCTGAGGATTCTATCAAGAATCTTTTCACCTTCTAAGGGTGCTACCAAAAACCCACCTAGGGGTTCTACTGAGAACATCTTTATATTCCACCAAATTAGCTCTGGTTCTTGATCCGCTTCTGTTCAAGATCCTTAGAACCTCAGTGCTATCTAGTGAACCAGGCTGCATTTACAACCTGTAGAATATGACACACCCACTTTGGTTCTTAAAGGAAAGTTTTTTCAGGTTCTGAAAAAGGTTAATTTTTGTCCTCAGAAGGTGGAAAGATTCTGGATTGAACCCCCAGAGCGGGTTCCGGATGGAATCAATAAACCACAGAAGGGTTCTGCATCCAAACCTTTCACAGGGGGTTCTGGGTGAAACCTTTCAAAGATGCTTCTAGGTATAACCCTTCATGTCGGGGTCTAGGTAGAACTCTCTGAAAGTGTTCCATGTGGGACCTTTATGAGGGGTTCTCCTATTGGACAAGCTGAAGAATCCTTTCTGGTTCTAGTTAGTTTCTTTATTCCTAAGAGTGTGGGACTAATACCTTTGTAAATCTGGGTTAAGTCACTGTTGTTTGAACTTGGTTTGTGTGTGTCCGAGTTTCACAGTAGGGAGGACGCCTTTCTTGGCTGAACGTGTTTCTATTTGAGAGACAGACAGCAGGATTTGAGGTGGTAATTTCCTCGTGACACACTAATTTCCATAAACATGCCTGCCCAGCGCTCACTACAGAAAAAGAACGTCTCAAGTCCAAGTATGTTGAGTTTTCTGGCACAGTTCTGCATTTTCAGGGTTTATCAGGGCCTCACTGGAAAGAAGTAATTTCGCTCATAAAAAAAAAAAAACTTCTACTCCCTCTGCATTCAAAACTATGAACCCGGTGATGTCATTAAGTAAAACAATCTGGGCACTGGCAGTCATTGCAACGGCTGCAAAGCCAGACTTAAATGGTTCGAGCCGGGGGGCAAGTCTGTTGCTTCTAATAAAGAATGAGAGACACAAATAAGACAAAGCGTTGGTTTCAAGTTCATCTGAGACATTGGGAGACACAGACATAATCTGACGGTAAATGGAAGCTGGATTTAATGTCGGGTTTCTGTTTTCCCCGTCATTTCTCCCTCGTGTGTTTATGCGTGTGCGCATGTGTATGTTGCTGTAGGCAGACAGGAGCAGCTCTAACATCTGCAGCATCATTTAACTGTTTGATACACTGGCAACAGCTGGATGAGGTCATGGGGTTATTTACTGTACTGTACAGAGAAATGTAGGAAAATGGAGCTGACGTCATTAGTTGAATAATTGATAAGCAGAAAATAACAGAATAACAGAAAATTCAATAACTGATTGATTTCCTAACATCTTGGGCTCTGTTTTTTTTCACTATTTTGTAACAAAATGATCAGTTGTTTAATCAAAGACATAATCAGCAGTTGCAGCTCCAGTGGAAAGTAACTGAGTACTGAAGTGGTAATCGTACTTTCTATTTCCATTTTATCCTACTGCATACCTTTACTCAGTGGTGGAAGAAGTATTCAGACCATTTACTTGATTACAAGTACTGCCACACTGTGAAGTAGTTCCTCCATGAAACTGTTCATAACAAGGTCTGTAGATTATCTTGAGTAACAGGGTCATGATTTCTGGAAACAGACACTGTTTTTGATTCTTTCAAATGTTTGTCTTGGCACCTTGAGCAACACAAGCAGAGTTGCAACTACTCCCATTACATTTGAGAAAAGGCAGACATCCGTACTGCTGATATCTCCAAAACTCTGCAACCCACACCAGAAACAATCTAGATAGATAAACAGCACTACAGGCCAGAGGAAAACTATGTATTTTTGCTTTGAGAGTGAACTTTCCCTTTAACTGCTTAAAAGAATATGACAAACATAAAAATGAGCTCCACCTCTAACAACTACATCTAAATATTACATTCATGTTAATGTATCAATAATATTAATCTAATAATATAATATAGGCTAGTACTTTTAGCACTTGTAGTAAATTTCTCTGTGAAACTCTTAAATGTAGGTGTTTACTGAAACAAAGTATTTTCACACTGGTGTTTGTACTTTAACATAAGTAAGGGATCTGAATACTTATTCCAGTGCTACACTGTAAATTCTAATTGGTTAAGTTTTCTTAAAAAAAAAAAAAAAAAAAGAAAGAAAGAAAGGAAACCAATTACGCCGGGAAAAATAAATAATGAAACTTAACTGTGTTAAGTCGTGCATAACCACACCAACCTCAGAAAAACAAGTAAATATTTTAGAATGAAACAACTATGAAGGCAAAAAGTGCTGGAAACTCAGTGAAAGAAAGTAAAATAGTATAAATTAAGTCAAAAGCACTATTTAATTTAAGTTAGGAAAATGTTTGCATTTACTGTACAATGCATATAAAGGCCTTTTTATGCTATAAGAGCACACACACTGTACAGTAGCTGTTTAAAAAGTCACGTGATGGATAGTCTATGATCTGAAAACGGCAAATACTGGATTAAAAAGACACTGCAAAGCACTTTTAAATGTGATTTTGTCATTTTATTCCACAGTTTGATATGACTGAATGAAAAGCCTGTTGTGAGCAGAGTGTAGAGGGGGAGCAGTGTTGGTCAGACAGGCGCTGGGTGCGCAGGGGGAGGGGACCAGGGGAGGGATATTTTACAGTCAGGGGGCGGCGGTGGTGGTGGTGATGGTGGTAGTGGGGGTTCAAATACGGCTGTGTTTAGTCACGCTTTCGCGCAGGGACGTCTCTGTGTCAGGGGGTGCATACCGTTATCTTTCATCCTCGACTTTTTCTTTCTCTTCATAACTTCACCGGGAACTTAAGTGGCTGCATTTGCAATTAAGGAACCACGCCTGTTGCTCTCTAATTCCCCAGCACCGCATTACTTAAACTGCCATAGCCTGGAGCAAAAGAGCAGTCTGAAGAGCTGCTCGTCCAGAAAACCTGTTTTTTTTTCTCTGTATTATTTTATTATCGCGAGATTGCAGGGGTACATTACGACCCTCCAGGGCTGATCCTGACCACTGCTTCTGGCTGGGAGGTACAGTAACAGTCCATTCGGTCACCGGGAGCACGCACAACTTAACAGCAATGGAGTACCTCAAGTTTTATTTTGTGTTTTCATGCTGGCTTAAGTTTGCAAATTGTGTCTACCCTACTGAAACACCTCAAGGTCCGGCGCCTATTCCTAACGGTAAGAAACGCGCACAAACTTTTTCCTCTTCTCCTATTGTTCCCCCGAACTTTTACACAGCCCATTATACCAGTGATGTACGGAGCTACATCACATTTTACAGCTTTCAGTCGCACATCTTTTGGCTGCATTTCAGAGCTGTCATGTCAAGTGTGCAAGTAGGCAGATATCTGTTGTTTAAGGCGTCATTTAGTGGCTACATGATGCTAAGTTACTGTACAGGAGGCGCAGGTTGCATGCCAGGGAATCTGGCTGCGTCTCGCCTTACATATGTTGGAGCGTTAAATGAAATGATAGGCTAGTGCCTGACACAAAAGAACTGTCTGCGGTTTCTCACAATCCTCTTTTAATTTCATGTTGTTGAGCTGCGTGCAGCCCGGCTTTTATATACACATGCCAGGCTGTAAAATGCCAGTGCGAGAAATAACTAAGCATTTGGAGGCGAGTCTTAAATGCCTCCAGTAGTTTTCCTTTGCTTTGCATTCAGACTTGAATGGGACGAAGGCAGAGCAATCATACAGTTATTAGACATGATTTTGCATAGATTAGAATGTGTGAGAAATTCATTTTATTTAAGAGCAAACACGCAATTACATGGTAAAAAAAAATCTTACAAGAATTTAGTGGAATCAACTAATCTCTTTTACATAAACATACCACTTATTTATTAAAGTTTGAATTAAACTTAAAATTTCTTGTATTCATTTTCAGAACACTTAAGAACTTATAAACATGAGTTCTTCTAACTTGAAGTTTAGGGCTGCAGCGTCGATTAATCTGATGATCACTTTCTCGATTAATCGATGAATTAATCCTGTCACAGTCTGGCTCAGTTGAAAAATAGTTCCAAACATGTCGAGCACACAGATCTATGTCACATGTCTGTGTGCTCCACATGTTTGGACCAATTTTGCAAGTAATTTAATGATTATTTTTTATTATCAATCTGTTGATCATGTTCTCCATTAATTAATTAGTTGTTTGGTCAATAAAATGGTGAAAAATATTGAAGAAAGTTTCCAAAAGTCCAAGATGATGTCCTCAAATGTCTTGTTTGGTCCACAACTCAAAGATTTTCAGTTTATTTTAAGAGACGAGTAAAGAAAGCAGAAAATGTTCACATTTAAGAAGCTAAAATCAGAGAATTTGAACAGTTTTTTCCTTAATTACTTTAACGGATTAATCAATTATCAAAATATTTGTTGATTAATTTAATAATTGATCAATAATCGATTCATAGAGTCATTGTTGCAGCTCTATTGAAGTTTTCTGACTTGAAATGATGAGTTGAATGTATGCCCTGTACAGAGTTCTCATCACTCTCATTACATAACTTCTCAGTGTGCAATGTTTCAGAGTTAAAACTCAAATGAACAGAGGCGTCAAAATTATTATATTCAATTGAAAATCAATTAAAATGAGCTTTCAAATTCAAGAATCGAGGTGAAAGGAAGAATCTATGATTGTCGCAGTATTTTTTTTTGTCTCCACCCTGGCCTACTTGCGGCATCTGGCGAGTGTCAGAAGAAAAAAACAACACTTCTAAGACACAGCGAAACTTACTGGCCATTATATCACACGTGATACCAAAAAGACTACAGAAGATCTTTAGAAGAATTTGAAAATGTAAATGACAGTTGTCAGGGCAGAAAACCAACAATCTGTTGTTACAAACCAAAGCTCAGTAGTCTACAATGGCATCACCATCAGAGAAAAACAAAAAAAAATGTTGAGAAGCAGTGTAGGCTCTGTGCTTTGGAAACAGTAAAGCTGTTATAAACCTGTTAAAATTGAAGGTTTATGGAGAACAGCCAAGTGCAACCTGCTTGAGCGCTCAGCTGTTGAGACAACCTACACCCTGTTACATGTATGTGCTCCCTAAAGCACCCCAGATGTGTAATCGTTTTATTGACTTGTTTGAAAGCCCTTCCCCTGTTAGTATGTTGCTGTGGTTAAATAGGTCCAAATTGCCCCAGATTCATTTCAGTTAAACAGACAGCTCCTTTTACAGTCGCTGGGTATCTTGTAAAAACCTGCAAACAGCAACGTAAGTGGATACATATGGGTTTTTATACCAGCATAGGTGTCATAAGTACTGTGGGCTTTAAGATAAGTCAGAAAATCTACTTTTCTAATGATGCATTTTGTTGGAGGGGGCAGTCCACAATCAGGGCACAACAGCTGCCTTCAGTCTTCACAAGCTTGTTTTGTCGTCTGGCCTGGACTGACTTAGGGCGTCTTTTACACAGTAGTCACATTAACTTTACAAGGGTTAAAATGTTTGCTTATGAAAGCCTTGTCAGTGCACCTGGAGGGATTATAGCACAACAGCAGCTTGTTGAGATGCAAAAACACACTAAATAAATCTCTCGTGAATGGAATTTGTTGTAAATCAGCACCTATAAATGAAAGCTTTCATACCGGATGGAATTAATGACATTAACATATGATTATATCAAAATATTTTCATTTGAAATTGTGTAATTTGCAAAGATGTTTCTGCAAATAACTTCCACAGTGTGCAAAATAAAATGTGATCTAGACCAGTTTTCGCTATTTCTTTATGTGAAATCATTCTTTAACTAATAAAGACAGTTTTATGCCCCGAACAAGCCCCTGGCGAGTAATTCTACAGACTCCATTAATAGTTAATACAGTATAACTACATGAATCGTTTGCACTGTTGCAGTATTTAACATTTTTATGAATCACATATGCCAGAAAGGCAAACCCGAGACCAAAAAAACAATGCATTAGGTAATAACACGTGATGTGCTGAAGTTCTTTTGTTTGTCATTTTAGTCCAAATTGGAACCATTTGGTTTTGACTGTTTATATGTAGTAATGAAACACTCTATCCTGCTAGTTATCAGGCGTTTTGGAGCCTGCCTGGATTGTAACGTCAGAAACACTTGTGAATTACACCTATTAAATGATGCTTTAATAGCATGGAACTTGATGAGTCAAGTTTCCCCCCCCAAAGTTCTCAGTCAAACACTTTTCTTCTCTGTCCTGAATGATGTAGGTTATTGTGGTGAAAAGTAAGGCAACTAAAGACATGTTCTCCTTTAGAACAAGGTCAGATGACGTGTCGTCCACCTCATCAGGAAGAACAAGTTGTACGTACTATTTTAGTGACTTTCCTTTTAGGTGGGGCAAGATGCTGGTCGTCATAGTGACAGGGCATTACACAGCAGAAATAGTGGTTAGTAAGGAACTAATAAAAGGGCTACGGGAAAAAAAGTGCAGGTGGCATACAAATATTTACATTTCCTGATTTGTGTTGAACATCAGCTGTGCAAGCAGATATGTAGGGAGTGTTTCTCTGTTCAGATATAAAGGGACAGCTCACCCCAAAATCCAAAAGATCTTGAGCATAAAAGGAGAGGCATAGTCTGCCTTTTCTTGAACATAAGTTGGTGATAGAAGAAGATGGAAGTAAATGACACTCGGTCTGTGGTGCTGAATGTGCCAAAAATATGCTTAAAAAACTTAAAAGCAATGTCTCGGTCCAGAAATCATGACCTGGTTACTCAAGATAATCCACAGCCCTTGTTTAGTATTTTTGAATTCGGTGTGGACTGTCCCTTTAATTCATATTTGTATTGTAGTATAGACATGAATGGTGTGATTTAGCAGTGAAAAGGGACAGCGGAAGAAGTAGGAATGCAGACTTCTGCCCATTTCCCATGTATGCGCACCTAGACGCCCGCTCTGAAAAGCGGACGTGGCTGTTGGTTTGTCAGTTTTGGAAAGTTACAAAAACTGGGCGGCGCAGACCCCCACTGTCCAGGCATCTGAAAGGAGCCTTTCACTTCATTCTGACTGACTGTGTGAACGGCCCTTCTGACAGAATATATACTGGATTTTACATGTAGTTCTTGTAGTGTGAGTCTGAGATCCTCTATATCTTTGTACATGACTCCTTCATCCAACTGACAGCCAGCCTAAGACGAAATAGTTTGCTACAACACATAAACCCTCACTGAAATAATTTCTTAAATGAATTTGATTTGATCGTTTGAGTCTTAAAGGGACTGATCTTTTTGTTGCAGAGTTGCAGACCGTAGGGATGTCTGCCTTCACTCCAGTATACTGAGACTAAACGGTACTCGGCTTGTGGTGCTCAAAGCACCAAAAAAATACATTTGAAAATGACAAAATCAGCATCTCTTTCCAGAAGTCATGACCCTGTTACTCAAGATAATCGACATTGTTTTGAGCAGTTTCATGTAAGAACTACTTTCTTTCTTGTAGAAAGAAAGTAGTTCCTCTAGATTCTACTGCAAAAAGAAACTGCTCACAACAAGATCTGTAGATTATCTTGACTAACTGGGCCCTGATTTCTGGAAAGAGACATTGCTGTACAGTATTTGTTGGTGCTTTGAGCACCACAGAAGTGCTATCTAGTTCCATTATGTTGGACAGAAGGCAGAAATCTCCACGGTGGACATCTCCAAAACTAAGCAACTCACTCATAAAAAGTATAGATAGATTAATAGCACTTTGATTTTGGGGTGAACTGCCCCTTTACACTGGTATTATGGTATTATCCAAGAGGGTCCGCTGGGATCCGTGTGACATAAATTTTGTCATCAGAGGGTGGACAAGTAGGTTCTGTGCACTCATCCGCCCACAGTACCCGCCCATTTTGTTGTAATTGCGTGGACAGAACTTTTCCACTACAGATGCAGATCTACTGTGCATGTGTGGAGCGCTTCCTCCAAGCGGAGTCCTGAAAGTAGTATGAAAAAACTAACAAGACATCTGTGGGGTCCACAGCTGTCCGTGTACACATCTGTTTGGGACTATTAGAGAGATCCTAAGTGCTTAGTAATCTAATAAGTTTGAACATGAAGATGTCACTGTCTGAAAAATCTGTTTTATATCAACAATATTTTGCAGAGAGATGTTGAGATGATTTACTTAGATGTTTTTTATTCCTGACAGTTGCTGGGCCATATTTCTTAATGTGTGTGTGCGTGTATGAGTGTGTTTGTGTGCGTATATTTGGGACACAAAGCTAAATGCCATTCCTCAGTGTTACTCAGTGTGATCTGGTCTGCTCCACTGGCCCTCGGAATAGGCGTCTTTAGATTAGACCTTTCCCAGACATCTCTGACGTGTCAGCAGGCAGCATTTTATAGAGAAGAAAAGGAAACTCCACCTAAAGTTGTCCATGCCTTGTATACTGTATAATAGCGCTCTATTGCCTGTAATTCCAGTCTAACAAACTAACAAACCCTGTTGGCAGGCCAAGCCTGCAATCATGTCTTAGAACATTGTCACTATATCACCACAAGGTTGGTTCTGTGCCTCCGTTTCAGCCAAATATGCGTTGTGTCTGCTTTTTCACTCCATCACTCTCTCTCTCTCTCAGCTCTGTCTGAGGTGTTTTTCTGCCAACTATCAAAAAGATAAAAACAGCAGGATCCCAAGCTGACAGTTCCCATGATGCAAAGTCTCCTCCTTTTAAGTAGTACTGAACAGAGATGACGTTTCAGCTATGTTGTCAGGACTATGGCTGCAGTACAAATATCCCATTCCTCTACCTAGCAACTCATTTGTTTTCCTGTCTGAGAACTGAGTAGCTGTTGATCTTTGGCGAGAACTACTTTGGCTGGATCTATTATTGATACAGCTGACAGGGTGTGCTGTTGAAATTTCCAGACATTGTTCAAATTCACAGAACTTTTTTTTTTTTTAAATTGTAGTCATTAGTAATTGTCAAGATATCAAAGATACTAAAGCTGGAATAGTAATTGTAACATACAGATGTGATAGATTAAAAAGAGTGATGTCTACAGGAAAGTTAGACCACCACAATAAAAAAGAAATCAGTCCACAGTTGTCAGAAGTTGGCGGGACCAATGGTGATCTTCCATTGGTACTTTTGCCAGCCATGCCATGTGTTGATTTGCATTTTTCAATTCCCAGTTTAAAAGCACCGAGTTGTGCTGAGCGGTGCCAAGTCACACCTGAGATGTTCGGGTTTGGGTCAAAAGCGCACCTGACTCGCCACCAAGCAGGTTGCGGTGAGGTCTTGTAACTGCGCCCAACCCGTGACAAGCCCCACTTCTGCCCCTCAAAAAAGTATCATGCAAGACTCACTTTAGTTTTTCTCTTCCGTCACTGTTTGTACATTCAAGAAGGGATGGGCAGATGCAAACAATTTCAGATCAGTTTGATACAAGCCAGATACAAGAGTGGAACATGCAGACCGTGAATTAGTGTAGTCAGTGTTTACCACAACACATTCCTGTAAATGTTACACAAGAAAAGGCTTGTTGAGAAATTAATGGGTTCTGTCCACTGAAACGCCAGGAGTGTTGAGTTTGTATAATGTGCATAATGCAGTAACTTTAACGGGGCCAATGGGATCAAAACAAGGATTTGTTCTTACCTTTTCTGCTGTTATTGACTGTACTGACAAACAATAGCTGGCTAGCTACCTCACTAACAGAACAGTTGAGGACAGGGTTTATCTGAGTCATATTGAAAATGGAGATGATGGGCTCATTGTTAATTCACTTTCCAACAATGTATATTTCACAAGCTAGTTAGCGACTAAGCTCTGCACCACTGGCTGCTTAACTGTGATGCGTATTCTGCTACATGTGCTGCAGAGGCCGCTCACAAACCCAACCAAACCCACAATTAATCAGTAAGTTTACTGTTTTGTGTTCCAAAAGGCAAATATTACTTATGATGTGTCAGTTCAGAAGATGGTTGTTTATGTTGTTGATAAATGTCATTTTTGTGCTGGATTATAGTTTTAACCATGAGTGAGGTGGCTGTTATATTTTTTGAGTCAAGCTGTATTTTGCTGACATCATTACAGATTTAGCTCCTTGCGCTGTATGTTAAGATGGGCTTAACCGTGCTGAGAGCGTCCTTTTACCTCTTTGTCACTTACCAGAACATCTCATTAAAATAAATGCTGGTTCAGTTGGTTAGTGTTTGTACGCAATATTGGACCAGAAACTGATCCCACCCTCCTTTCAAGTATCTGCTTTACTGTTTCATGTTTGCTGCCAGCTGTATGAGAGCTGTGCTAAGTTACTGCTGATGAAAACGCAACTTTTATTTAGTTTTACTGCTTAATAATAAAAGCTTTTAAAAAACCTAAATAACAGTGGACTTCTATTGTTAAGAATTCATAGGAAAAATGTTTATCCAAGTTCTTACAGCCCTCGACTCAAGACAAGCACGTCATCAGCTAAAGACACACATCCCTGCTGTGCTGGCCTGACGTGCCGAGTCAAACCGAGTCGAGCCAAGCCAGCACAAATGTATGGAAATGCCTCGCAGGTTGCAGTGTTTGACTGGGAAACTTACCCTTGGTTGAATCACATCTTTAACACGCTCATACTGGAGAGAAAACAAAGACATTTGCTTTTATGGAAATCTTCTGGAATACTGCTTTAGGTGATTGTTTAGGTATTTCAATTGTAAAATTTCAAACCACAGCCTTTTTTCTGTCGTTTTATAAGCCGGTGATTTCATTTTTGATTTACTAATCACTGAAGCCTTTTAAAACAAATCGGCTAGCTAAGAAGAACATGCAGATGCCAAACCATACACTGAGGGAGCAGCTCACTACTTATCTTTAAAGTATTTTCAATTCACTTTCCATGAAGAGAAACAGAGACTGTTTTGACTTAACAGCGTGTGGTTAAAATGTGATTAAAATCCCTGGCCCGTATTCTCTTTGCTTTAAAAATATTATCAAAATATAATAGCTCATATCATAAAACTATGTTCTGCTTTCCAATTACAGTAATTTCAGCATAAAAATAAATTATCAGATTTATTAAATTGCGCTGTTTAAACTTAATTTGTTAACTTCTAAGTGTGAACTAGGTGAAACTAGGTGTGTGTTCCTGTTGACAATGAGGGATTTAAAGCTCGACAGCGACACTGGACTGTGGCCAACAGAGGAAATTACTGTTTTAACTGTAATCATCACTGTTGACAAGAGCACTGCACGACACAATCCAGATTAAAACCTTTTTTTTTTTTTCCTACATTCTAATTGTTTTTTTTTTAAAGGTAAAATAAATAAGCTATTCCTGATTTAAAATGACGTGTGACGAGACTACTAAATTGTTTCCTGGCACAATGCTGGTGACATCATGCCACATCCTAGGGCTGAAGTGCCTGTGGTTTGACATGTGTAATTGGAAACACAGCCTTTTTCTGCGGATGCTCTACGGGGCTCGTGTATTATGGATCTTGTGTGTTTTATCAATTATGATGGCTCTGAAACGTCCCCTAAAAATTAACTCTATTTTAGTTGTGGACAGCTAAAATAATGTCGGATAAACAACACAAACGTTGGGCTTTTTTAGCCCCTTGGGTTGCCATTCTTTAGATATGGTGACTCCTGGTAATTACAAACACATGAAGTACACACTTAGGTAGTAACAGTGGTATTTTTTAGGTGAAGAGGAATGTCAGCATGTCTGGGGGCTCCAGGCTTTTAGACATCAAAGTGCTGCTTGTGTGCCAAACCTACTTGTAGTTACATTCAAACTCTAATGCATTCTAAAGATGGAAAATCTTTAAAGTAACTGCAGGTTGGATAGCATGCCTCTATGAAATGAATGGATTGCAGAGTTAAATGTATATGTGAGGACTTCACAGTTAAAGAATGACAATATATTGATCTAAAACGACATTCAGTCCCATACACAGTCTACAGATGTGTTCAACCATACTTCAGAGCTTGATCTTGATCCATCATTTGGTTAAAGTAATTATTAATATTCATGTAAAATGCAGCCTCCCGCTGCTAGCGGGGGGCTTCATCTCTGGCAGGTGGTTGCGAACCCTCAGATGTAAACCTGTGAAGTGGAAGGTAAAGATGACATCTCCTAAAACCAGCGTGGTTTGATCTAGAAAATGTAAATATGGTCGTATGAAAGCTTTGTATAACCACTCAATCGGAGCAACACATGACCACATTCAGCACAGGCATGTGGACGTTAACCTGCAAAAAGAGCAGGCTGCTTGTGCTAGCACTGCTAAAGTTAGCCACACTCTGCAAACCAACCACCAAGTTACTGGCCTCGGGTGTTTTCTTATTTTAAGACTAGTCGACTAGTCCAAATTTAAATTTCCATTTTTAATCCAGAGGAAAATTAGTCACTAGGAACATCCTTAGTGACAACAGCACCACTTCTCTCTCTAGCTCTCTGTCCTCATTCATTACACTGCTATTTCTGTCAATTTTCCTGTGTACAACCAGGTGCAACACTGTGAACACCTTCCAGGAGAGACTCAGAAAATGTGCGTCATTGTCTCCATATTTAAATGACAGTGTCTCTCCCTTCACCCCGCCTTCAAGTGTGGCCATTATGAGCAGGTATAAACACATTTAACCCAGCCTTTAAAGCGGCTGTGATTGATATGTTTATAATAAGAATAAATCAGATGGAAATGTGAAAACAGTGCAACAGTGTGAAAGGTGTTGCTTGTAGTAATTAATCTACATGGAGTTACAGAGTTTCATAGAGAGTTACAGCTCATTGTTTAGCTGGCTGGTCCAGAACTTGATTGTTCTCCGTAGTGCTGCAGCAGGCAGCTGATTTCAGTGGAAAAGCACTAAAAATATGCTGCACACCACCTGCTCAGAACCAAATGGCAGACAGACACAGTTAGCAACTCGCTGTGAACATAGCGGAGCATTTAGCGGCAAAAGAGCCAAATATTCCCCTCAGGTGTTGGTATAGACTAAAAACCAAGCTTGAAGAGTATTTTGGACTTATATTTGCCAGGTGGCCAGAAACACAACTCCAAATGAATGATGAAGTTACTCTGTAACTGCTGGATGTCTAATCCAACTTCTGATAAATTCACTACATCAACTTAAGAAGTGATGATATCTCGCTGTTTTGTTCACAGCCTGCTCCTGCTGCCCCTGAGGTTTAATACTGGCATAACGCCTTTCTGAGCTACTCTGCAACCATTTAATGGAATCCAGAGATCAGGAGTCATTCCTTAATTCACAGCTGGATTAAATGCACATGTTTGTGTTGATGGTCAGATTAACACCTTCCTAGTTCCAGTTTTGACCCAATATCCCAATATCAGCACCAGCTGAATGTGTGTTTTTAAAACCCACCATTAATCCATGTTTTCTATGATTTTGATTCATAAACTGAAGTATAAGAAGCACCAGAATTGCAGTAACCTTTACCACACATAAGAACACGACGCTTGCCCTTTCATATTTTGCAAAACTGGATCTAAATGACACAGAGGAATGTTATGCAGGTCCCTGTGGACAGAGATAAGCTCTGTTTCTGCTCTGACTTGGCCTGTTCAGTGCCTAAAATATGGATTGTGGGTGTGTCTTTTCTTAGACACACTGCATCTGATTTCTCTTTACTGTGGTGCAAAAATATGGAGTTGATTTATTTGCCTTTTCATTTCTCTCTACTGAGGTATTACCTTTTATTTATTTGGGACCTGTCTCCATTTTACATGGCCAAACTCTTGATTTCAACATATCTTGTTTAGACCCTGAAAACATAGTAAAAAAAAAAAAAAAAGTATTTTGCCAACTGTGCAACACATACCAATAGAATACTGTTAAATCCTATAAATATCTTCTTATAAAACTAAGCTTGAAATGTTGCCACCACATTTTCTTTTAGAGAAAGTTGTTGCCAGGATGAAAAGGTGTAAACTACCTTGAGTAATACAGTGAGGAGTTTCAGCTGTACAGTCTGGCAGCTCACAATACTGCTGAAACCTTGGCACAGCTCAAAGGCCAAGGTCCATCCAGGAAAAAGAAAATGTCTGGGAGTCTGTTACACCCTGCACATTTAAACAATTTCTTGCCACTATCCATGTACCATGATATTAATGTCTACTTTCATTACTTCAGATGCAGGAAGGGAACACACAGGCGTACTGGAGTTCAAGTCCATCTTACAGTGTCTTGCTTCACCTGGAGATTAAAGGCAGGCTCACAGGAATGTGGGCTAATAACTGAACTACTTGCCCTTTCCTCTGTCTGACACTTTACAGATAAATCTGGTGAGCTCTGAGGTCAAACAGTTTATTTACTTTGATGACCAAAATAGAAAGAACAGGGCTTTGTGTTCATTGTGTGTTCCCATCAAAGAGGAAAGATCCTGTTATCCTCATGTTCAAGGCCAGGGCACAGTCCCATGATACCTATTTCCGTTCTGCAAGAAATGCTTACTTAAGCCGAGCCCAAGCCAGTGACTCAGAACTTTTGCTCATTGAAGTGTGAAAGTTTACCTAGACGGCTGAACCCCATGTGGTACGGAGAAGGAGTGAGAGGGAAAAGACCACTTGGCGTCCATGCCTTTCTTGGAGGAGAGTCACAGCAGCACTGTATGAGCTACATTCCTCTCTCCTGTGGGCTTTTCTTACAGAACTGACATGAGAGTGTGCTGTGTTTACTCTGACTAGACACTCACCCCCCCCCCCAAATCGCGGCTGTCTGAAATCCTCTCTTTTTGAATGTTGCCATCTGTCTCTCAGTTATGCTTCATTATTAGCGTGATTATGGTGTGATTTCATAAAAACACACCAAAGGAGCGGACAGTTGCCCTGGGATTCAATTTTGTAGTTGGATAAGAAGGTAGACTTGTACTTTTGTTGTCTGTAAACAATCAGTTTTCTCGCCTCAGGGACTAATTTGAACAATGACACAATATGTGACAAGCCATTCTTCCTGACAGAAAATAATATACAGTCTAAAGGTTGCATGAAAAGGACAAATACCCAGATTGGTCTTGAGACTTCTGAAACTATGTCTAAATTGTGGGCAAAGATAAATCATGCGAGACATTTTGGCTAAAGCAGAGTGACTGACAGTTTCCAAAATTAACATTTTGACTCGGCCAAGGGGACTGGTAGATGGAAACATACAATGGCCAAGCATATTTTTACCGGCCAGATTAATAAATTGCCTTTCGGCACACTGGCGACACACAGAACGACTCATCACCACAGCGTCAGCTTCATACAATAGCCAGCTTCAAACGACTCCTTTATCTCTAAACCTCCATTTTTTTTACATAACTTTCTTTTTTTGTATGCTTCATTTTCCTCTCCCTCCTTTTCTTCGGTGGGTTTTCGTTTCAAAGGTTGGCTTACTGCATGTAAATATTGTCACTACAAGCTATTTTATTAGCCTAACAGTAGCTAGCAGCAGACTGTAACAAACAGCTGAAGAGGCCAGAAATGCCCAAAACTGTTCCCAGGAGTCTTTCCCAGATGATGTACATTTTTACAGGCTGTTTCCCCTTAATTGAGCTTTGAAAAGTTACTCCTCATGTCCTTTGTTATATTATGTTGCACAGTTAATCCTTTTTAAGCAAGTTTCAGAGAACGTTTGAAAGAAAGATCCTTTTCCATAGTTTTAGGTGCGCAAAAGGACTGATTTAAGAATGGGGTTGCTTTTAGCTATCGTGAATAGGGTCATTTGGAGAAGGAAACAACACATTTTGGCTGTGTGATGATATAAAGTATAGTTAGATGTACAATTTAACAGAGTTGGCACATCATAATTCCTCCCTCTGGAATTTGTGTTGTATTGGAGACAATATTGTATATCCAGCCAAGGTTTCAAACCATAGTTCACATAAGGCCACTGTGAATCCCAAGGGATTTTTTTTTTTTTGCACCAGCAATTGTATATGGAAAAGCAATAAAAGACTTGCCGATGTGTTTGAACAACAATTTTAATGTAGGAAATTAAAGTGTCTGTCTCAGTGTCTTTTAAATCAAAGGTGGTTTGAATCCCCAGGCTGTACTTAACTGGGAGCTTGCTTGTTGAGATGCACTCATGTGGCCTGCATGTTTACGACGAGGGGAAAGTGTGTGGTTCCACAAGGTCAGGCCAGAGTCACCGAGGGTTAATTGGTGTAAGCTCTCAGGCTATTTCTTCCTGGTGGGAATTGTCGTCCTGACTTCACAGCCAAGTCAGTTGTTTTATTGTCAATAGTTCAGTGCAGGAATTCTTAACTTGCTTTGCCTTGGGGGGATTTTTGCAAAATGATACAAAGCCAGGGGCCAGTTAATAAACAAACATTAATAATAAGGTAATTTAACAGATAAAATGATGAAACATTAAAAGGCCAATAACTCATTTATTTATAAATCAACTGACTTATTAACTTAACTTATTAACTGAATTAACTTGGTGCAATGGGTGACTGAAAAATCAGATATTTTACTGCATGTAACAACTGTTACTATATTTTAGTTGTACATGCTTTGATAACATTTGAAAGACCTCTATATTGAACATAAGTGGAACCTGTTCCATCATGCAACTCCAATGTTCAAATGATTTGTAAACATAAACCATTAATGGAAATTGCACCTACTAAGGACAGACTGAGAAGCATATTTAAAGGGGAATATGTAGTATATTTACTGTACCAAAGCATAAAATGACCATGATATGATATATCAGACATTGAGGAAACATTATAAGTTGAAATAATAACTTTTTTGACAACAACACTACAGCCAGCATGTTCTCCTTCGAAGTTTTACATTGCGGGTCAGAACAAATGTTTGTTTATTAGAGTTTAAATGAATACCGAATGTTTCCCGAATGAGTAAGTGTCTGTTTATGAGTTGGAAAAAATCCTTAGTAATCTTTTATAAGGGGTAGATCTTTGTAACGGTTAAATTGAGCAATATGTTGTTGGGGCTGGCAGGCGGTCGGCTTTTGTTTTCAGGATAACAGGCTTAACTTTACATCGACAGACAAACACATTATTTCTTCATCTTGTCATTGTCATAATATAATGTTGTATTGCTGTTCAGTGTCCCTACAACCTGCCTGAACTTTGACTCTGGGGAGGAGGGGGCAGAAATAAACAACTCCCTTCAACCATCATAGGGATTCAACCAATTTAATATACCATCTATTGCTCCAATTTCCAATTCGCCATCTGGACTCTATTTTTGAATGCTAGGGTTTTACATATTCCTTTAAGCTCTTTTAGTATGAATTATACATTCATGGGATCAGAATGATCCTAATTTCAGCTTAACTTTTCCTCTTCATCAGCTAGTAGTTGTCTTCCCCTGCAGAGCTCATCATCTAAACTTACTGCACTTTGCACAGCCTGAAAGGCCATCAGACAGATTAGTTTTCTCTGTTACTAAATGACCAATTTATCCCTGACATATTTGTCCCTCCTTCCTTGGAAAAACACTGTGAACTGATTTATTTTCATTATGAAATAGAAAATGGTCAGAGGGCCACCCAAACGCCCTGTCTGGAGCCAGATTTGGCTGGCAGGCCTCAAGTTTAATATGGCTGTTTGGTGTTTTGGAAAAGAAAAATAAATAAGTCATGCTAACTGAATTGAGCAGGGATCTAACATCTCGGCTCTGGCTTTCATTGCATGCATACAAACAAGGCTACTGGTGGTGAATTCATTGGGATAACTGCAGGGCAAAATACAAAACATGTGTCCTGGCTGTAACCTCAGTAGAATAGAAAATTTTCAAAGAGGTTTCTAAATATTGCCAAGAAATCTCAGCAGAAAATACTTATTCAGCTATCTGACTGTTTGTCGAATAACCCCTCTCCTCATACGTTTTGACATTGGACTGTTCGGCTGTGTACAAATATTTTTCTAACTTTCCGAAACCAACAATCCAACATTAACACCCATTTCAAGCACTGATTGGGCAGCTGTGAGAAAGTGAGCTGGGTTCAAACTTTTTCTCTCAAGCTTTCTTTTTTCATTTGTCACAAAGCTATTTCTGGCACTTTTCATGTGTTCAACACTATGAATGGTTTCCAGGAAAAACTGTGTGTAACTGTGTCCCCATATTAAAACAATATCAACGATATAAAAAAAAAAAAATCCCAAAGTTTTGCCCAAGAATTCCCCCAAACTGCAAAAATGGAGGAAAAAATGTCTAGTTTGATTAATTGCACATCTTTCTGTCAAACAAATTGGCCTTCGTGTATGCACATATTTATTTAACATACCTAACTACCTGACCTGGGCTTCACCTTTGCCACCATAACAGTCTGGTGTAGGATAATAGGAAGCATGTAAATCTCTCCTTGTGACTATTAAAATCACTTGTTTTATAGAGCCGCATGGAATATGTGTTTCCAAATGTGGGACACACCATCCCTCCCTTTTACTATACTTGATCATCCTCCACCTTCAAGCCAAAAACAAGAACGGGAACACACCTGTGGCTTGTTACAGGCATCCCTTCCCTGTGTGTTTTGAAACTCGCGTTGTTCTGAGTCTGCCCGGTTCTTCGCTATATTTCATCTGATGCTGTTAGGTTAGAGGCAGACGGGGAATTATTTCCAACCTGTAACAGAGCCTCTGTGTCAGAGGAGTACTGGAATGGCTATTACAGCGATGACAGGGCCACAGGCTAGACTGGGATGAGAGAATGGCTAAGTCACATTGACAGGAAATGGATGGGAAAAGAGCTGCAAGGACACTGCTTGTAATGTACTTTAGTCAGGATGAGTGGGTGGGAGGCAGGTGATTTTGATTTAGCTGACAAATAAGACTTCAGAAGTAGGACCTAGGATTTTAAATAACCTCAGGGTTTGTTTCGTTAACTTCTCCAGTGTAGAAGTAAATAATTTTTCAACATCCACAGTGCACTGGTTGTCCAGTACCTTCTGTATACACACACATATACAGTATATATATAATTTTTTATTCTAAATGCCCTTTTTTGGAATTTAAGTTTTATTGAAATATGCACAAGCAGACACTATTATTACGTTTAGTTTTAAGATATCCAAAGGCCCGTGGTACTATAACTGCACACACTTAAAAAAACGGCTTCATCACTGACTCTTGCTAACGTGTATTTTTAACATAGATTTCACCCCCCCTTTTTTTTTTTTTTTAATCTGGAGGGAATGTACTTTTCCATAATCTGACTCTGGCCCGCCCATGACAACCCCTGTATTAATCACTGCAAAGTTATGTTTTGATATATCAGGCCATTCTCTTTGGTCTCCCATTAGACATAATCTTGGCAATACAAGTTAAATGGAACCTAAACACTTCCATATGTGTTCCAGTACTTTTGACCAAAGTGAGAAACAAGTTTAGACTCCCAGATTGCATGGAAGAAAAAAAAAACATTCTTCTTTCTGTTCGGTTTATCTCCAATATAAATTATTGGTCAGCAGGTCCATCCCTACAGGCCTTTTTCAGGATATGTTACATCACTATCTCATCTGTGGGACTGTACGACCACGCAGATGGTTTGAAGGGAGGTTGACGTCACCACATATCCTGTTAATGGCTTGAATTTTAATGTACACGGTGAGATATGCTGCACAGTCAACAAACTCCAATATAGGCCTAATCAAAATCAGGGTAATAGAAAATTTCTACAACAATGAAACAACAGAGACCTGTTAATCTTTGTACTCCAGAGATTGCCAGCTCTTTAACTGTGTTCAGGGGCAGAGTGCACTTCATATGTTCTCTTTCACACTTCCAATTCTACTTGCCAATGTCCAATAAATAATTTACAAGGGCTTAGTGGAACGCAGTGCTGTATATTAAATAGAAGGCAGATTGGCTCTTGAAAACATGAAAAGCAGGATTAGTATTCAAGTGGTCTTATGAAACCATATTAAAGAGTCATTAACTTTTTGTTGCCCTGTCTCAATACCAACGCAGAACAACATTTCGCACATTTTGAAATGATCTTTTGGAGGCTGGAAATGAATGAGCGACCCTCTTTCATGCAATAATAAGAGTTTAATGGAGCAGATCTAGAGATCAGGGAACTTCCTTCCTTCCCTCACAATCACAGATTGCAGCCTTTCTAATCAAGGCCACCCTCGGATGGTTTCACAAAACATAATAAAACACGTGAAAACTGCTTTAGTGGGTTTAGTCGGTTTCTCTCCGGCTTCACATGAGGCTAAGGTGCTGATTTGTATTTGGTCTAACCCTTCCTCGAACCTCAGATTTCAGCACTCATAGCCACTGGAAATGTCCTGGTTTGTGGAAGTTCTTCTACCCCGAGGAGAAAGACATTTTTGAGTCCATGTTTAAAAATATGCTTCAGTTTTTGAATCACGTCAAAACTACAGTAGATGTTGCTAATTTGAGATGGAGGTTTAGACAGCAAAACCAAATAGTTAGCAGTGTGTTGACATAGGTCTGAGGTTTACAAGGAGCTTGTTCACAGATGTGGGAATCTCGAAACTAAGAATATAAGCATGAAATAATATACATATTTCTGTGGATATTCTGGAAAGGATAAAAATTGCAAGAAAAAGCTCTAAATCCACCACTTCAAAAGTCTCAGTTTTGAGCTACAAGAGCACATCACCACATCCCTATAGTTGAGTAAGACCAAAAAATACGTGATGACTTTCTAATTCATGTCAGTAACATTGTGGAAATTTATCTCTTTTCTTTTTTAGAAAAATTGCTTGTCCTAACTGTTGCAACAGAGGAAACGGATGGCTTCCTCCGCTTTATGCAGTCTGCACGTTATTTCAACTACACTGTGAAGGTAAGATCATCTTCTCATATTTCAAAATTATGTCCAACAATGTGCAGTTTGTCCCAGCTAATGATGCTACACACACAGACGCGCAGACAGCCCAGCCAAATGTTTTAAACATGCAGCTGATTGATTAGGCTTGTTAAAGGAAACAATGAAGTGCAGCAAGCTGCAAAAACATCCATCTTAAAGGGACACTCCTCAATGTAGGTCCAGAATTCCCCTCTGTGGCTGAAGCAGGCAGTAAAGAAAATAAAGATTTTTTTTTGGGTCCGGAGCTCAGAGTTAGGGCACCGCAAGCATTTACGTGGTCCTTTGCCACTGTGCCTGCTGCACCAGTTTGTGTTCCATCTCATGCAGACACAGACTTGCAAGCTACTTTTCTAGCCATTTGAGCCTTTACTCAAGACTATTCTTGGGAGAGATCTTTATGAATTAATTAATGTTGTCTATTTCCTGTTATTCTTTGCTTGGTTATATTTTTCAGGCTTCATATGCAACCATCTCTTTACAGCAAACCCGACGAGACTACGTCAGCAAACAAAGAATAACAGGAACCTGATCATTTCACGTGAATATAATAAAAGTCAGCTTCCACAGCTACTTCATGTGGCTACACATAGATGATCTCACTAACTAGGACCTAACTGACCAGGTTTGTCATCCTGGACGAGCCCCCATTATTACTTATTACTAATAGCAGGAGGGAAGTTTATTGCATTGAAGTTTACTAAAAAAAAAATTGATGCATAACTGAAAATAACTGACACATAGCACTGCAAGGATGTTACTGCAAACTGAACTGGACTGGATGTGCTAAATAAAATTCTCAATAAAATGAAATATGAAAAAATATCTGATATACTTTTTTAGCTCTTCCTGCTTATAAAGTTGTGAACAATAAATAAAATAGAGAATATGAAAATATATGCCACCATCTCCTGGCTTGCAGTTTCTCCTCCAAGTAGTAGCTCTATTTCTGAATTTTGAGTTTGAGTTTTGACCCTTTGAGCTTGCTGTAGCTGGTCAGTGTGGAGTGTTGAGTTAACAACATGAATTCAGAGGCTATAAATTTGTTTCCACAGATCAAAGGAAATAAATGTCTCTAAGTCTGAGTGCACATGTTGTTTTAGGTGAAGCATGTGAAGTAAAATGGATCCGTGGATTTGTTAAGCTAATATTACTGTGATCGTGATGCTAATTTCTGTTAAACTGTCACTGGGAATTCCCATTATTTGTTAGCATCAAGCTAACTGACTAAGCATTAGTTAGTTATATTAAGAAAAAGCCATTCAGGGATCCAAAAAATTGATTTAGGATTTTGAAAAAAAGAATCACAATACTTAAGAGAATTGATTTTTTCTCCCACCTCTATAACTATAAACTCAGGATGCAACACTGTGTGTAACATGGATCTGTAGATGTGTGGCTTTTCAGTATGAGGCCACCTTAAACTCCAAGGCTCACACTTATATCTACATCTCCATCTACAGCTGTGTGCTTTTTTTCTTTCACAGCCTTGTTACAAACCAGTTTGTGTGATTGTGTACTTTAGCTGTACTGACACAGGAGCTTATAAAATGTGCCCTTCTAGCTTGGAAAATCTGCTGAAAGGGTAAAATAACTGCCCTTTTTTCCAAGGCAGTTTCTTCAATCCATTTTCTTGAATCAAGTGTAATTTTCTTGACATTAGTGGACCCATCTTAACTCTGCCTTATTTTTTACTCCTTGGAAATCTGCTTATGGGAAGACGTGAGAATATTCCTCCCACTGGCAGAATTCCTAACTGGTTTTGAGACATTCAAAAAAGACACCATTATGTAAAATGAGTGGCATAAAAATGAGTGAAAACCTGTGAAGATGGATGTCTTTACAGCGCTGCTGGGCTGCCTTGTGGTGAAGTCATGCCAGTTCATGTCAGGCTCTGTAACTTGTTCTTCACGTGTTCTGTCTCAGGTGTTAGGAATGGGCGAAGCTTGGAAAGGTGGTGACGTGGGTCGTTCTATTGGTGGAGGGCAAAAAGTCAGACTACTGAAGGAGGCCATGGAGGCTCTGGCTGACCAGGAGGATCTTGTTGTCCTCTCCGTGGATAGGTATGATATTTCTGTGTTTTATTTAGCTTCACATGAAAGTATTATTTGACCATTTTCATCGCAGCTTAAGAACAATGCTACCTTCCTTTTGTACTCTGTAAAGAAGTGAAATTCCTCTCTCTGGCTTCATATGCTTACAGCCTACAAGTATAACAAAGAAAAAAGATCAATTTGTTATTCATTTTTCCTTTGCTTGCTTATGTGTTTACTTGTCATAGAGATTTTCAGTCAGTTCGATTGAGCTTTGTTCTGATTCGGCTTTGATTTGAAATATAAAGCATCGCCATGAGAAGAAAGGGATGCAAAACACCTCTAATTGCTGTGTAGATCTATGAATTAGAAATTAAGCTAATTTTCACAATCACAGACTGTAATAATTGCTTTGAAAGGGATGCCTCCTCAGTGAGAGCTGCGTGAGCACATTTACGTAGCACTAAACCGCCCTCTGCTCATTCATGTAAAGGCATTATTACAGAGCATCGGCAAATATATGAGGTGAGTAATTTTCACATGCAGGTAGCTGAATTATGAGTTTTCAAACCCCATGGAAAGTTTTCCTGAGATAATGTGAGTGGTTTAGAATAATAACAGCTTTGCAGGCCATATTTCCTCAAATAGAGCAGAAGATGATGATACTTACTGCACCGTGTCACATGAATAATGTGAGCTATAATTGCTGTGTAAAGTTGTCACACCCTTGAAACAGGTAATTGGAATGGATTTTTTTTTTTCTTTGAGAGGAAATGACTGCAGTGTGAAAAACCGAATCTGCATTTTACTTAAGATTATGAGCCGTTCAAATGCGTTTTAAAATCTATAATTCTGCTGGACCACCTTGGCTGTTTTGTCACTTTCTGCCTCTGATTCAATCACAGTTTTACATTTCATCCTGTATGTTATTCATTTACTTAAATGTAAGTGACACCGAAATTCACTCACGCTGTTTGAGAGTGGGCTGGATTCCCACAGTGAAAAGAAAATTATTGCATGCAATTCAAAAGCCATACACCTTAAATGGAAACCACAATTTCCATTCACAGCCAGAGCGTTTTTACGTGACTTGGCTTTACATCAGTCACTCTGTGCATTTGAACTGGCAGAAATTTGTCATGCATATAGTAATGACTTTTGGGCCGCAATGGGAAATTTAACCAATTAGGGAGGTTAACTTGTTTCCAGACACCACTCCTTCATAATTTCAGTATAAAAATTAAAAAAAAAGGTGAAGGTTTCCTCTCATTGTGCATAACCCTTTCAGATAAGTTTGCTCCTGTTTGCTGGGTGGGGTCAGGGTTAAAGCCACTGCATCAGTGGTGAAAACATAATGGAACAGTGACATACAGTACATCAACATTACAGCCTTTTTCTGGACTCCAGCTTCAGCAGCAATTATTAGATTTTTTTCAGTGGGGGCAGGGGTCGAATCATGGTGCATATGCCTCCTCCAATCTCCAACCTGCTGGCCACCTTGGTGTCACTCATGTTGCCAGTGTTTTGTCTGTCTGAGTCCAGCTCACACTGGAGCTACCGTCTCTTTCTCTGTCAGTGAGACGGTGGACTGACAGACGGGGAGACAGTGGGGCAGAGTGAGTCCGAGGTCAGTGTACAGAGTCAGAACTTAAAGAAAAAATGTCTACAGTTATTTCCAAGTGATCAGAACGGACTGACCGAGATGCATCTGTAGAAATCTGATCTGATTTGAGTACACCTCCAAATGGGATTTTTTAAATCTGATTTGCAAAACTCACATTAACCCTGGTGTCTGCCTTCCAAACTATTAACTGAATTCACCTTGTTCTTACACATTATTTCAGCATTGAGTTGTGCTCTTTAACCAAGTTAAAACCTATTTCGTTTTAACTTGTTACACACAGTTACAACACAGTTTGCACTTTTTAGTTTTCTCATAGAAGCAAAGCAATTCATCATCTCACTACAGTGACACTTAATTAAATATCTTAAATGATAATACAGGCAACACCCACAAAGAGAAAGTAAAAGTTCATTCCCAGGTCAGATTAGTCTTAAATTTACTTTCCTGTGATGAACTTTTTAAACATTGTCATGAATGTTTTTTCATGGATTGCAGGTCATTTTATACTGCAGCAGTAACTGTGATTGATGACTTAACAAGGGACAGGGAGGGTACTTGTATGAACATGTGTCAGCCAGATGTGGATACTGCAGAGGTTTCCTCACCTACGTTAGACTTCCCTTTCCCTCATTACACGTCTGACTGGAGTGGTCCAGGTTGTCTAAATGAGGGAAAGTCTTTCACTTTTCCTGCCCCCTTTAAACTGTGTATATCTGGCGTATATTCTTTTTTTGATCGATTAATGTTATAGTAGTGTGAACAGTACAGAAGAGGGTTTTTTATAGTCAGCGACTTTGTGGAAATGCTGTCACCAAAAAGAATCGGCTCTTTTACTGTTATGACTTCACACCTTAAAGTAAAATCACCAGGAACTTTAAGAGTTTCCACATCCTAAAATATCTGCCCTTTGAATAATAGCATGCTTTTAAACAAGTCACCACAAGGCCCGTGTAAAGGGTTCGACACTTTTTCCTCCATCTGTCACAGCAGTCCATTGGTTGTGTATGCATCATTGCAGTTTGTGTATTTTTGTGGCGTGTCAAGGTCTGACAAAGCAGGACTTTTGAAATACCTTACAGAACAATCCACAGAGGCTTGCCTGTACAAATGCCCACTCATGAAGAATGTCTATTGTTTACATTTAGATTTCTATCTGTGTCAAGCAAATAGAAGCCTTGGTGGTGTGACAGATGCAAGATAAAACATAGTTGTTTAAGAAAACTGTCAGAGGGGGGGGAATAAAAGGATGATACTGATCTGTTGTATTTTATCTTCACTCCTCCCTTTTAGCTACGATCTTATCTTTTCTGGGGGACCAGAGGAGATTCTCAGGAAGTTCCAGAAAGCCAATCACAAAGTGCTTTTTGCTGCAGATGGACTGATATGGCCAGATAAGCGGCTGGCTGACAAGTACCCCTCAATCCGCAGCGGCAAACGCTACCTCAACTCTGGAGGTGGGTTCCAGAAATTCAAAATATGATCATAATGCTGAAATGTTTTCACTTGTTGAATCCTCTCTGTCATGGCTGGTAGGATGCTGAGTTGACACTGGATAATGCTCCTCAGCAGAACTTTTTCAAGGCCATATTGATATGAAATAACAGGGTAAACAGTTGTGGCCAGTGACACTAATTAAGGTCCTGTTCCATTTATTGTAGCAGTGACCCAAGATGCACAATAGCAGCACCATAGACACATACACAGTATGTAGACACCACATTCACCACTGCATCACAGCAACAGCTGCCCTATTAAACTGGGCAAGACTGGCTTGTGAAAAAATACATATAAACGGGGAGCTGCTTTTTTTTGTAGATAATAAGCACTATAACGTTTAAATTTCTTTTCTGAGTCATGTTATATTCAAGGGTTTGGATCTGCATGGAGGAGGTAAAAAGCTTTTTCCCCTAACTTACTCCATGGAAAGCCTTGAATATAAAAATGACTCTTTGAGCTCGGCTGAGAAATGTAAACGTTATAGTGCTTTTTATCCAGAAAAAGTGCAGCTCTCCTATTTACTCTTTTGTTAACAGGCCAGTCAGTTTTGAATCAGTCAGTCAGTCAGTTCGTCAGTTGAATGAAAAAGGGACCTGGACAAAAGTCACACTGTATGCAAGTTATTCTAACTAAACTAATTATGGATCATAACAAATATATGTTTTAAAAGTAGCAAGTAGCCACACAGTTAGAAAAAAAACAATTATGTATAGAAATCAAAAATTCTGATGCATCAATATGCATCAAGATCATTTTATGATCGCATCGTAGGTCTGTGAATTGTGATGAAATCATGAGGTGCCAAGAGATTCCCACCCCTCATAACTACAGTGGGGGATTGAAACTGCTGCTCTGCTAATGTGCTGGTCACGCTTCACCTTCTGTTTAGACACAGTGTATCCCTGACCCTCCCCTGACCCCCATGTTTAACATTATCCCTACCCTAACCCCCATGTTTAACCCTGGCCCTAACTGACACCATCTAGCATTAACCTGAAGGGAACCCATGCACCAAACTGTACAGTATATCAAGATCAGAAGTATATCAAGATCAGTAAAGCAATTGTCACTTCACAATTAAAGTTTTTTAGTGATAACTATATAGAAATCGTATGTCGAGGTAGACTAGTGTTTAAGCAACCTGATTGTAAACCCACGACCACTAAGTGTACGCCTTGGTTTACATTCCAGTATCAGCCGTCGCAGTTTGAAGACTTGCAGACATAGTTGGAATTCAGGCGGCTGAGCAGCAGCAGTTCACACTCAGTGCTATTGGTTTAAAGAGTGCTGGAGCGACTTCAAGGAATGACAACAGACGGGTGTTGGTTTTAAAATATAAAACCACAGGACTTTTATTATTATCTCTTTCTGTAAAATGGAAGTATATTTTCCCTGTAAACTGGCTCCCTCAGGTATTTCCTGTCCAAGCAGACAGGGGGTGACAGAAGTCGATTCTTATGAATATTAACTGCATACTTTGTCCCTTTTCAGCCCTGTAGACTCTGTATTATTTTAGTGACCACCTTCCTCCAGTCTGCCTTTGCAGACATCTACATTGCATATAAAGAGGTTTCTTGGCACAACGTGACATCAAATACACAAATATACTGTATGGATGCTGTACATTTCTAACTAAATAAAAGTCTCACGCATAATCCACATGGCACGGACAGCTGCATCCTGCCATTTGTCACGGTCTAGTCGGAACATAGAATTACTACCTTCCCCTGTGGTCATCAGGCCGGTCTGACCTCCCATACTGGAGCGTAGCTGCCTCAGACTGATCAGAGACTGTTTTTAGCGTTCATTGTCATTGACATGACATGTGGATTTGTCTTGGCCCCCAGAATGTGCCGCAGTTTGTGTAAAATTGCAGGTTTGTTTGTGTTCCAACGGCTACCGCCCAAATGACCATTGGGGAATGTTTTATAGCATCTGGACACACAGTCCTGTCTGAAGGGCAGTGCAGTGTTTCAGCGATGGAAACAAGATATGGCTGTTTGTGTGTGGCAGTGACTGTGTGTGAGTATATGAAAGGTCCAGTGTATAAGATTTATGGGGACACTGAATATAATATTCATAAGCGTGCTTTCATTAGTGTATAATAACTTGACAATAATAATCATTTTGTTTGTGTCACTTTAGAATAGGGATGCCAAAATACCCAATTTAATAGCACAGTAAAAAACACAATCAATAATAAAATTCAGCCAAAAACTTTTCTGAGCTTCTGAGACAAAAGACTGAGGGGGGTATTTACAAAGCCTGATGCAAATCACTGTCAGGGGAGCA
>JAJHUR010138784.1:0-18718 GCA_027495735.1 Lutjanus campechanus
CCCGGGACTGTGTGTCCGACACGGTCGTCTGCAGCACGGGGGCCCCGCAGGGAACGGTCCTGGCTCCGTTCCTCTTCACCCTCTATACTGCAGACTTTTCATACAACACACCCACCTGTCACCTGCAGAAGTTCTCTGATGACTCTGCAATCGTCGGCCTAGTCACAGAGGGAGACGACAGTGAGTACAGAGAACTGGCGCAGGACTTTGTGGACTGGTGCCAGCGGAACTGCCTCCAGATCAACGCGGGGAAAACCAAAGAACTGGTGGTGGATTTCCGCAGACGAACACCCTGCCCTCCGACACCGGTGAACATCCAGGGAACGGACATCGAGATGGTAACATCTTATAAGTACCTGGGTGTTCACCTGAACAATAAACTGGACTGGACTCACAACACAACTGCACTCTACAAGAAGGGCCAGAGCAGACTCTATCTGCTCAGGAGACTGAGGTCTTTTGGAGTGCAGGGGGCACTCCTGAAGATCTTCTATGACACTGTGGTGGCATCAGCCATCTTTTATGGAGTGGTCTGCTGGGGGAGCAGCATCTCGGCGGCTGACAGGAAGAGACTTGACAAACTGATCAAGAAGGCCAGCTCTGCACTGGGATGCCCCCTTGACCCTGTGGAGGTGGTGGGAGAGAGGAGGATGATGGCTAAGCTGTCTTCCATGATGGAGAACGACTCCCACCCCCTGCAGGACACTTTAACAGCACTGGAGAGCTCCTTCAGTGACAGACTGCTTCACCCAAAGTGTGTGAAGGAACGGTATCGCAGGTCCTTCCTTCCAGCAGCTGTCAGATTGTACAACAAGCAGTGCTCCCAGTAGATCACACAAACTTACTTACAATTGTGACTTACTAATTGCACTAACTGCACTGTTCACTTCATACTGTGAAATGTTTTTAACTCAGGCGAATTACAACTCAAGGTGCAATATATCAATCACTCAATCAGGCATTATTATCCCGATGTGCAATATCAGTATTCCAGTCAGGTGTACTATCATCCAATGTGCAATATCAGTGCCTGGTAAATCTTTATCTTTATTCTTCAATGTAGTATTCCTCTGTGCCATGGTGTAAATTTGAAAACACTGTATATATTGTAACTTCCCATATTTTATAGTTCCACGTTTCCTCCTTTAAATTGTTCATATTTTTTATATACTGTTTATATTAGTTGTTTTTATTTATCGTTGACTGATGTCTCTCTATTTTTGCTCTTTGCTGCTGTAACACTTGAAATTTCCCCACTGTGGGACTAATAAAGGAATATCTTATCTTATCTTATCTTGTTTTGAACTTCGAAGGGCGAGTTTTGCTAAATTGACATAAAGTGTTCAAAGTTCTGGGGTGTACATTTTTATCCTTGTTAGCCAAGTTACAACAGTATGACCACATGTTGTCACGATATAATGACATATAAGTTATCCCAAACCTGCAGGCGCATGAACCTGGCCTTGAATCTCTACAAGACAGCATAAAATTATTTCTTCATCAAGTCAGTGTAGCAAACTTAAGAACCATGGTAATGGTGACAAGAATGACCACTGCTGTTGAAAAGACGTCCACCCACAGTTGAGCATGTCAGGCATCTTTCAGGTTTCAGATCTAGCATCTAACAATCACAGTTTTTTAAAAGTTGGGAATCTTTGTTTCATCATGAGTGCACAGTAGTAGCTGTTAAACTGGTGGTGCGATGTGGGTGACTGATTAACGTGTGGAGCAAAACATTTGCCAAATGTCATAAATGTTAATCTCATTGTACTGTAGGTACCATATGAGTACTACAATTGCCTAATTGCTATTTTAATTTTGAGTTTAATTGTATTTATTTAAGTTCACCATTTTTCTGCCTTTGTGCTGCTGTAACACCCAAATTTCATGGGGCTCAATAAAGGATTAATTTATTTGCCAAATATCATATACAGTAGCGTCACTTTGGTCAAGAAATATATTTTGAAGTCATATATGCAGTATTGTTATACAGTGCTTCACCACCTTTTACCCCAAAACAATTATATGACCACTACAGTTGCAATAGTTACTTGCAGGTTTAGATATTTTTCTAAATTTACAACAGTGGTGGAATGTTTATAACTGTTGTTTATTACTTACTTCTACAAACAAAAGTATTTATTTGAAACCGTCTCCTGAATGGAATTCATGATTACTATGTAGTGACCGTTAAGGTAATGGAGTGGTGTTGATGGTTATTGGTTTTGCTAAATGTCTTTATGTGAGGCATCTCAGAATTCTTGATTCTGTAACAGCACTTATCCTGAGGCAGTGAGGGCCTTGAACTCCTCACCTTTCAGTCTGTTCATGAAATCTGCTCAACTGTGCCACCTAGTGTTTTTTTTTTAATGTCTAGACACTTATATTTACTCTGGTTGAATATATCTGATTGAGTTTATTTACTCTGATAGAGTAAATCTGTTTTTATCTACTCTGATAGAGTATTTTATGCTGTTGTTTTATTTATCTTATTTTTCTGGGTCATTTTTTTTTTAAATATTTCCATGTGGATGTGTATTTGTTTTTGATGTGTCTTTGTATGATAGTTTTGAGCACAAGACAAGTCCCGATCAATTTCTCATTGAGATGTAATAAATTATTGAATCTCGAATCTTTATTTTTGATGATAAATAACCAATTAAGAGCATGCTTGCTGATCAAACAAAATAAATGAGTTTAATGAGAGATAAATAAACCTTAGTAAGTAAGTAAGTAAATTACATTTAATTGATAAAAAAAAAAACTAAATATAAAACCTTAAATAAACAATGACTGAAGTTAGCAAAGGTTAGTAACCAACAGGTGTCATTGAATATATTTTTATGATATTGTAAAAGCTTGTTGCTTTTTAAAATTGTAATGGCAAGGGAATTAACTGGGGAATTAAATAATCGAAAAGTAGTGACAGAGGGTTGTGAACCCAAAAACTTTTGTTTATTAATAAGGAATTTAAAATAAATAAATAAATAAATAGACAACAGAATTTAAAGACTTGTTTATCGTATTGTCATAATAACGTTTTTTTTTTTTTATCTTTACGTGTTAAACAGAGAGTCAGATTAGTGTAATTAAAGACATGAGAATTTAAATCAGGCCAAAATTTATTTAAAAATTGATTTCACACTGAAAAAATAAATGGATGTATGCTTCGTAACCATGTCCACAAAAATACAAGAGTTATCGGCATTCACATATCTGGAGAATGAAGAATGTGAAACTTTTAAATAAACTTCTGAGAAAACAAGGCAACTACACTTCCCATAATTCTAGTGAGGCTGTTACCATAGAGACACATTAGTTTCTCAGTTCCGGGGTTGGCAGTAAGAACAATAATGGTTATGAAATAGCCTCTGTTATGCATGTTTTGTTACAGAGGGTCGATGTTAAACTAGTTTATGTGTCTGTTAGTGAGATATGGTGATAAAAGTCTCATGTTTAGTCAGTGTTTACGCGTTCTGCCCGCAGTGGTTTGGCGCTGCTAAACGGCGCGAGTTTTCAAAGTGGGCGAGTCTGCGGCTCTTAAAGAGGACGTCCAACGGGCTAGCCGCAGTTAGCTGCAAGTTTACTGCTTGGCTGAATTACACGCAAACTGGCGTTAAACTTTTCATTGACTGAAGAACTGACTCACTTGAACAAACGTATTAGTTGTAGGTGGTTTCAAAGCATGGTCATGACATTTCTTGGAGGTTTAGTCGGTCTCGTAGCAGTTAAGGCGAGCAAACATGGTCAAGTAACTTACTTCTAAGCTAGTTAGCTAGCATCACTGCCGTGTAGCAGTAATGTGGATAGCGGTTAATAACGTCGCTTAAATACAGGAATAATCAAGTCACTAGAAGATACGTCTGATCCATTTATGCTAACAGGTAAGTTAACGTTATGTTTCTGTTGTGACTGCTCTCACTGCGGCAGTGAACTTTTAGATATCTTGTAATGAAGTTTGACACCAACGTCAAACGTAGCAAACACTATTTTCTTTGTGATTTGTTCACTTTAAGTTTAACTTTTTCTTATCGAAGTAATTTCTCTTTTAAAATCACTTACTTTGATTGATAACAAAAAGAGTAATAAGCCTCTGGATTGCTATGAAATGTTTATCCCTGATTTGAATATATTTACAGTACCCCTTTTTCATTCATTATTTTATATTTCTGTATTTTTTCCCTATATTTTATATTATCCAGTATTTTTTGTTATATTATGTATGTTTATTTTCTTATCTACATATTACACACACACACACACATACATATATATATAGGCCTGGGCGATCTAAGTTTCATATTGCTCTTTATCAGTAATTATTAATCATGTATGTTGTGTCTGACAACGTGTTTTGTACTCCAAGAGGTGGAAGCAGCTAAAGTGATAAAATTAGTTTATTGTATTTTCCCTGGGCAATATAGACAGAATAAAATATCACAATAATTTTGACCAGATACCGCAGTATTGATATTGTGACAATATTGTAGGAATGACTGTTTGTGCTCTTGCAAAACATTAACCCCTTTTAGATTTTTTGGTCAATAATCATAAGTAATGTGGATATAATGACTAAGAGGGTAAAACAAATGACAGAGTGGCTACAACAGCCTTTAAAACACATGCCATATGATATAGTGATATTAAAAATCTGTCACGATTCCCAGTCTCATATCGTTCATCAGTCGTTCATTCACATGTGCTATGTCTTAACAGTCTGTTTCTTGTTGTGGTCAATAAAAACAAAGTTTTAAAAAATCTTAAATTTGTTTTTGCCCTTTTCCGCAGAGCACTCTACACCAGCAGGCTCTGCATCATGTCTATTGATTTTGACAGTGCTGCTCTTCAAACCCAGCATGATGAAGAAGAATACGATCAGGAGGACTATGCAAGAGAGCAAGAGGTACACATCACTATATCGTTGTAAAGTTGTAAGCATTTGTGTCTAACACTACTTGTTAGACTTTATTGTGTCACTTGCTAGTGTGATTTTGTTTGGGTGGTGTAGCTGCTTGAGCTCCATTGGCTTCTGGATTATACATATTTTCAAACATCTGTTATCAACATATCAGCTGACAGAAGATATGCTTGAATAATAAAACATCTGACATCTGTGGTATGTGTAGGGCTCTAGGCATTACTTCTCTTACTTACACCTCATGTTGTCATGTTGATCATGTTCATAAAATATATTGTGCTCATTTTTGAGCATTACATTAGTCAGGTCTTTATTTGTTTTTCTGAGTTGGTCTTGTTCTTCAGGGAAGGATTTGAAGTTGTATGGTGGACACGCACATAAAAAAGCTATTAGGGTCAATCTGCAAACCTTCAGGCAAATCAGACACTGCTTACCATTTTGTGAGCAGCTTTAACTTTTATGCATGCAGTGATCCCCCTAACCTTACTTATTTCATAACCTCTTGGTCTCAGGCATCAGCCTCCACCATTAATCAACTGACTTCCCTCTAGTCTACACCCAAACTATCAAAGTTCTGGACAAGAGAGTACTAAGATTTCATCATTGCAATACTTAGAAGACTACTTAGAAGAAGTAGAATGTCATCAGTTTTGATAAATTATTCATTTCTCTAACCTCACACTTGCATTTTAAGTGTTATGCCATTTAGCTCCACTCATTGTTAATACATTCATATTTAAATTTTGTTATATGCTGCCAAAGTACCCAAGATACTGTACATCAGAGGGAAATTGTTGAATTAGACACTGTAAGACCTCCTTTGCACAAACTGCTTTCTCAATCAAAGGTACAACCCCCTCAAATTCCTTACCTGCCAGTTGAAAGCAGATTTTAACACGGTGAAATTCTGGTTAAAACTTGGCCAGAATTGTAATCATGACACTAACTAGATAGGCTTTTATCTGTATGATAATAATAATAATAATAACTTTATTACAGACTCAATGGTCCAGGTAAGAGCAAGACAATACATAATAATAATAAATAATACATTTTATTTGAAAAGCGCCTTTCAGGACACCCAAGGTCGCTGTACAGAAAATATAAAAACAAAAATATAAAATACAAAGACAACATACAATGAAAAGGGAGCGGGGACCATGTGAAGCAGTTTATAGAGAGTAAGCAAGTCTGAACAGATGAGTTTTGAGTTTGGATTTGAAGATGGGCAGGGAGGCAGAGTTACGGAGATCAGGTGGCAGTGAGTTCCAGAGTTGGGGGGCAGAGCGGCTGAAAGCTCTGCTCCCCATAGGTGATAAGTATTGTAGTAGTAGTGATGTTTTGTGTTTTTATTTTTTATTTTTATTTTTTTTATTTGTCTGTTTGTTTGTGTGTTGTCATGGATGGTTGTTGTTCCTGCTCTTGACTACTTTATGGACTGATTTTAAGATTTTACACAACAGCATTTAATTTTAACAGATGCTTGGACTATCAGTGTGCATCAGAGGACTGGTGTTGGAAATTAGCTTTGACTAAAAACATGTGTAGCACAGTGGGCAATGTTTATGCAACTGTTAGCATTATTCTGTGCTTGTTCAATACAAATAAACTAAACTACCTACTCAGGGTCAGTATGAGCACCAGCCACATGCTGGAAAGATGTGCAAGCGGCAGGTAGATTTGCTTCACTTACCACCCAAAAAACAATGGTAACTGATTGACATTCACTAGTTATTTGACCAGTTGACAAAAAAAATAATGTTGGACTCTGTCTGTACTGTTTGAATTTGGGCTGAACAATTTAATTCAAATACTATTGAATTCGTAAAAAAACAAATTAAAATCGCAAGAACTGCATTTTTTTTGGATAAAGATGAGATGTGTCACAACATACCGAAGCATTGTGATGCTACAGAGAGGCCCCAGCCTACAAATTATATTCTCTAGATGTATGGGAACATGCTGGCTGGTCAAAATAAAGACTGTTTGTTTTTGTTTTTTGTTTTTGTTTTTTGCACATCATTCAGCCCTTGACAATCCCTGCTTCATATTGTCATGTTGATTATGTTTACAAAAATATATATGCTCCTTTTGAGTGTTAAATTTGTGAGATCTGCATTTGTTTTTCTGACTTAGCGTTGTTGTTTCTTGGGGAAGCATTTGAGGTTTGCACTGTTTGAAATTCACTGGAACTGCCTTTTTCACAGCCAGCCAGGCACGCTGTGTTATTACTCACGCCTACAATCTGTTGCGCCATTAGCCTGAGCTATTATTGGCTCAAGGAAAAGGCCTCCCTCCAGGTGTGTCTCACTGAAACTAGCTCTGCCCTGTGAGTTCCCTACTTTCTCTCTATCTAGGTTACCTTGTTTCTTTGCTTGACTCCACTTGTCAGAGAGAGTATGAAGAAACAGAAACAGACAGTCAGAAGAATTGGACTTTGGAGGAATATTTATCCTGAGAATGGATTTTTATTATTATAGCCTATGGGTTATACACAAGTTGGTCAAGTGGAAAAATGTTATGCCACCAGTAATTGGAATGTTTCTGCTCCAGTTAACATTGCTATATGTTTTGTCTAAACAATGGAGTTCTTTGGGAGCAAAACACAGCAATACCGCAGGGAGCCAACAACATGCCAGGCATGCTGTAGATGTTTCACACAGAACGTCTTTTCTGCAGAAAGATTAGGCTAGGAGGTTGTCATGTGGCTTCACAGCTGAAGCAGGAGTGCCTCTTCAGTCTTTGTTAAATGTGTAAGTGGGATAATATGGGTCCTTCGGTTGTGGACACAGTGGAGGATTTGAGGAATATTCAACGGTCCTTGTTGGAAGTAAGTCCAGCTGGCTGTGCTTGTTTCATCACACATGGCCGTTTGTAGAGTCAAGTCTGGTCAATCTGTTACTGACACGGAGGAGGATTCGCATTGTTGTTTTTGTCTCATTAAGAGTGGTAATGTTTGACAGAAAAAGATGCTGCTTGTCAGTGATTTTCAGTTTGTGTTTGGTTGTCTTGACCCAAAGAGCAACTAGCTTTATTTCAAATAGGGCTGTTACTGACAATTACCTTCATTACTTATTAATCCAAAAACCAAATCTGCACATTTAAGAAGCTTAAAAACAGAGATTTTTTGGAATTCTTGGTAAATAACATAATGATTTTTGGATATGATGTTTGATACATTAATACATGTTTAACAATGACAAAGAACACAATGATCATGAACAATGTTTTTATCAGCTACACTGAACCTTATTCCTCTCAAGAAAATCAGTATAGTTTTGTTTAACCTATTTTCAAAACTTAACAAATACACCACCTGACTCATTCTTCTCTCAGGCAGTCAGTGATTGGTTCTTGGTACTGTTTTTTTCCTGTCTGGGTTACATTTCAACTTGGTTGCGGAGCAACCTCAGTGACTCACTTCCATGTGCTTTTTTTTCCCACAGCTGCAGAAACTACTCACAGACCTGCCTGATGACATGCTGGAGGACAGCCGAGACTCCTCCTCCCCAGAGCTGGAGTACTCTACCTGCGGCAATAAAAACACTGGCGGCAGGTAACACACATGTTGCTGCAGTCTCAGATTTGGGTGTGGTTCAATACAGTCAGACATACACTTGACTGGATTGTAATATAATGATGATATTTTACCTTCTCCCCTCAGTCCACAGTCCACATGGACTCAGCAGTGGTCAGTTCATCCAAGGCAGGCCTCTCATGAACAGGTAACGGGTTGTTAGTTTGTTTTCACTGATGTTTTTTTTTTTTTTGTCTTTTTAACTTCTAAAGGGAAAAAATATGTTAATTACTGCTAATGTCTCTCTAAAGAACTATGAAGTTGACTATGATCAGCACTCACATGATGAGTACGCTTATGAGGATGGAGCTGCTCAGATCAACGGACATCGAAGTCAACCTCTGCCTCACACCTGGAATCAGGATCATCGGTTCGCCCAGGGAGGTTATTCATACAACAGCATGGACACAGAAAAATCTACAGAGACCAACGATTTCTCCGCAGATGAGTACGAGTCCAAACCGTACCCTCAAGGCACAAATAACACTGTAATGTATAATGGAGATGAAGGACGCAGAGACAATCAAAGCTACGGGGATCACAACAACATCAGACACCAATTTCATGTGAGTGGAGTTTTCTGTCTCATTTAGTTCTTCATTGAGGATAAACACTGACTCATTGTACTGATTGTTTGTCTTGGCTCTTAAATAAGGGTGTCATGGGTGTTCAAATCCACAAGCACAGCACAGATGGTTATTCCATTGTTAGACTATCAAGTTTTTTTTTTAAGATCAACAGATCATTGGTTTTCTGTGCTGACAACTGTCATTTACATTTTCAGTGTCTTCTTTAAGAAGTCTGTATGGTATCAAGTGCGATTTAACAGCTGGTAATCTACAGCATGTCTTTAAAGTGTAGCTTTTTTCTTTGGACAAGTAGGCAGAGATGAAAAGAAAAACAGACCTGCTGTCTATTCTCACCTATGTTTTTATTTAATTCTTTATATTTCTGTTATACATTTTATTTCAGATGCACTTTTCATGTGTATGAAATATGCTGCATATACATTAGCTTTTTTTCTTTTAGTTAATTTGAAAATAAAATCTTTAGTTAGTGTTGTGACGACACTGGATAATACCTTCAATACCTTGATTTTTGATACCGTGGCGGAAAAATTTAAAAAAAAAAAAGAAAAATATAACAAGACATCGGACATTCAACAGGAGCAAATGAGACAAGTAACTAGAAGAAGACAGCAATGTAAGTAAGTGGGCACTACTGCAGAAAATGAGTATTGAAATAATTTCAAATATTCAGTACCAATTTTTTATCAATTTTCGCTATTTTTGACAACACTACATCTCGTTATCTGGCTGTCCACCAGTGATCAGCATGTTGTACAAGTTTATTGCGTCTTTGAGTAAGAGACTAGTTTAATTGTGCAACTATTACTTTTTATAATTTTGTTACTGAACACACTCAAGTTTTATTTCAAACATACCATGTTTATGTGTTTTTTGATCTTCAGGAGCCCGGGGGAGGTGACAGAGTTGTGGATCAGTACAAGGCCAACTACAACCCTCACCATCCTGCCCATCAGCCAAAGATGTTTAACTCGCAGGCAGCTCACCAAGAAGGTCAATTTGACCATCTGCAAAGAGAACTCCTCGACTCGACACAACGTGAGTCCTACAGTCTTGATTTAGTCGCTGGGTTAATAGCACAGGAGCACAGTTGCATACAAGTCACAGAACTGTAATATTACTGTACTATAATTAATCCAAGTGAATCATTTTGTTGTTTTGTTGTTTACAGCAGCTCGCAGTCTCATTCAGCAATACACTCAATTCTCAGCTGCTCCACTGTAGTTGTTCTGTGGACAGTAACAGATATCATGAAGCTTAGTTATTTCAGATCAGCAAAGTTTCAGTTTATGATTGGGATGCATCAGCCTTCAGACAAAAGAAACTCATCTGAACTCTTGCACAATAATCTGATGAGACACTGGGTCCAGTATTTTTTTTCTAAAGTGATCTATTTTTGAAAAAGAACTTGTGTAGACATAACAAGCTGTCTTACATTATGCATATTCTAATTTTTTGTCATGACGAGATGTATTCATCCAGACTGCAAGAAAAGTGTAATTTTAACTGCCATTGGTAAGTAGCTTTAATGACCTTAATACTTGACCTTTTTGGATTTTACCATCCGTCAAAATGTAAGGAGAGCCCTCGGTTGACTGCATCCATTTACCACTATGAAACTAGAAGCCTAAAGTGTTATTGTATCACGTTCACCCTCTCAGATGACATTGTCGAAAATTAAAATGTCTTCACACTGTTTAAGTAAGGTGAAGTGATTGATGTGTTGAATATAAATGTTGTGCTGTGCTTCAGAGACTGCTGATAGGGAGCAGATTGCCCAGCTGCAGATTTTAAACAAGGCTCAGCAGAGGCAAATTGAAGACTTGGAGCGAAAACTGGAGGATTCGAGGCGTAATATGAGATACATCGAGCATCAGTTTGCAATTGCCAAAGGTATGTTTCGCACAGTTTTTGCTTTCAAAACGAGGGTGGAAATTGTAGTTTATTGCGCTACATTGCTCATGTAAAATAATGGATTTCTGCTGAAATTTAATGTTGTTGCATCTTATGCTTTATAGTTCTTTTTTCTTACGTGCATTTTAAAGATACATTTTAATCTGTTTTGAATTTTTAAAAAAACACTTGAGCTTGGAATGAACAGTTCACTCAATTCGAAGAGTTTGTGAGGAACTTCTTCTTTTAAAGAATAGTTTTTCATTAAGGCTGACCATTTTGTTTGACACTTAAAGTTTCCAAATATGTTTAGTTTTTGCTGATAAACCATCAAAAGCTTGAGGACTGTTTTTTAAGCAATCCATAGCATTGATTGAGACTGATAGAAATAAATAAAATGGCCTGGGTGTTCACTTGCTTATGGTATATGCCCCCTTGTGGCTGTTAAGAGCGATTACACTATCTACAGAGACACAGTGGGTCATGTGCTGGGCTTGTGTGTCCCTGTTCTATTGTTGGATGCTCTACTTGTGTGAACATAATATCGTTTTGTTTATCATCAATAGATGAAAAGGACGGCCTCGCAGTAAGTCTAAAAGAATCAAGTCGACTGGTTGAAGAAGCCAAAGAGAGAGAGGCTCAAATGCAAAACAAATTTAAGGCTATGGAGCAGCAAGTAAAGGTGCTAACAGAGAGAGACCAGGAGGTAAGTTCTGCACCGACACACAAAACTGTTCAAATCAAAGTACAGTCTGTCTGTAATACACCAGATTAAAGCCTCAAAGGCTTCCACACTGACACGGTCAAAAAACTGTTTGCCTTCCCCCTTCACACATCTCCTCCTCATCAACTGGAACTAACCTAAATCACCTGCCTTTCTTGTCCTAATGTTCCACCTAGTGGTCAAACACCAAAACTGCATCTGTATACATACAGTATAGTCACCTCTGTATGTTTTTTAACGTGAAACACAACAAACAAAAAATATTATTGTGGCTCCAACACTAGTTTTATTTTGTTTGCAGAACATGAAGAAGCAGAGGGTGGCCGAGGCTGCAGTGGACAGCATGAAGCAGCAGATGTTGGAGCTTTGTCGCTCTGACACCCTGTCGAGAGCGCGGGAGCAGCATGACAGAGACCTTGCCGTCATGAGGGAGCAGCATGACGCTGCGCTGTTGACATTGCAGCAGAAGCTAGAGGCTACCTCTCAGGCTCTGAATGAACAGGTCTGTAGTGTTACCATGACAGGACGCAGCGATGGGATGTTTATTAAATGCATCAACAAGCTTTCCACAAAACATATTCATTAATTCAGACGATTGTCCAGATAAAAACATAGTAAACTCCTGTGTTATTGTTTTGTTGTTTCCAGATTGATGCTGGTCAGAAGTTACGAGAGCAAGTGAAACAGCTGGAGCGCCAGAGAGAAGAAGAGCAACTGGAGAGAGCCAGAGTCGTCAACGCCCTCACTCAGCGTCTGGAGGAGAGTCAACAGCAATGTGCCAAACTGCTGCAGACAAGTGAGTGAAGGGGTGAACGTAGACTGCAGCCACATTTTTGTCTTTTATGTTTTTGTTAAAAAACACTGTAGTGGAAATTTTCTGTAATTAAGCAAAGCTGCTTAAACACAGACGTTCACTAGAGTTAATTTGCTTAATTCCAAACAATGTTTTCCTGTCTCTTGTGGTTCTGTTTTCTTTAGGTTCAGTGCAGGAGATGACTCAGGTGCAAATCAAACTACAACAGGCGCAATCGGCGAAAGCACTGAGTGAAAATGTGAACAAAGTCTTACAGGTTTGCTCTATGAATGGAACCACTCTCAGAACATTATTTCTCAAAGAATGTGCTTAGACTTGGTTGATTTTAAACTTTTCATCTTTTATTTTTTTATCTTAAAGGAGGATCTGGCTGATTTGAAGGAGCAGATCACTCTGTATGAATCTGCAGTGAAACATGGTGTTATTGCATTAGACGTGAGCAGCGACTGGGAGAACCAGCTGTCTGAATCCTGCATGGATTTAGGATTAAAGAAAGCCAACAGGAAAAATGGCCTGCTCCACAGGTACACCACGATTATATAGCATCAATGTCATCATTGCAGAGACTCTCTGCTCTGTGCCATTTTGTCTTTGTGCCACGAGTGCTTGTATTTACTGTGAAACGTTCTACTTTATCACCACTTTGATCAAAACTTTCCCTACTGTTTGGTCAGTCATGCCACGGCTCACCTGTCGGACTCCAAGCTGCCCAAAGATGAAGCTTTGCAGCTGCTGCGAGTGGAGATGCAGCGTTGCCTGAGTAGCCTGAAGGGGAAGCGACAGAAGATCAGTCAGCTGCAGGAGGAGCTCCAACTCTGTCAGGGTCGAGTGAACGAGCTGCAGACCCAGTTAGATGAAGCCAAGCTCAGCTCTTCGGTGAGGACTCCTCTCTTACATGACCTGACATGAGCTTTAATGTTGCACTGCTGTTACATTTTACTGGTGTAAACTGTAGGTAATATATTAAATGGCCCCAATGCAAACAAAAATATATCTTTGTTCACAGGTAAGAGAAACCAGCCAGATGAAACATCTAGACATGACTGGAGAGTCTCAGAAAGAGTTCATAAGACTACAGGAGGACAACCGACACCTGCAGGAACAAGTGGAGGTTGGTTGACGTGTAGTATCAAATTGATTAAGTTCTTTGTTTTTAGAAAAGATTAATTGGTGTTCTATCCACACTCCAGGTGTTAGAAAAAAAGAACGAAGAGCTGAAGCAGAGTGAGGAGAAAGTGAGGTCTGCCAACAAAGAGCTTTGCACTAAGATGAGGGAAATGATCCAGGAACTGGACCAAGAGAAGCAGGAGGCTTCTCAGAGGTAAAGCATTGAGGAGGGACTTAAAATTATGTTTCATATTCTCTTGACCTTCAATTATCATAGAGTTTGTATTCATATATATATATATTAGTGCTGTCAAACGATTAAAATTTTTAATCAGATTAATCACAGGGTTACTGTGGATTAATTTCGATTAATCACGATTAAATGTCATTCATTTTTAATCTATATTAATCGCGTTTCATTTTGCATGAGCAAACTCAAGAAAGAAGGGAATATATACATAGATATGTATAATGAAGGCTAGATGTCTCCTCCGGCCAATGCAATCGCACGTCCGCACTGGCGGTCATCTTACCACAGTCAGCTGGCTCACCCTTAACATTGTGTTGTAGTGGTGCATACTTTTTAAATAACCATAACTTGCTCAATTTTCTACCGATTTTCAAACAGTTTGGTTTGTTATAAACGTCAGAGGTGTAGTTTTAACACTGCACTTATGGATAATTATGTTACACTTCCGGTCAAACATCCAGAATTGTAGCCACGTTAATAACGTTTGTAAGAAACCAAACCGTTTGTAAATCCGTCAAGATTTCAGCAAGATACGAGTATTTACGTTTGTGCAGATCACTCACCTTCATTCACACACCACAGATTCCGCCAGAGAGCTTGCCTGGGGTAAGATGGCCACCCGGTGATGCCGTTAGAGACTCCGCCTTAAGACATCTAGCCTTTATTATACATATCTATGAATATATACCGGATCAACTACCCATTTGTGCATGTGCGGCGGCATGCGCGACGGTAAGTCTACTTGGACAAACTGCCCGAATTGCGTTGCCAGAGACGTTTCAGGGACTTTGAGTCATTCTGCGCTGCAGATGCGTTAATTGCGTTAAAATTTTTAATCAGATTAATCATGATGATGGATTAATCCGCGTTAACGCGTTAATTTTGACAGCCCTAATATATATATATGTTTGTTTCTTCATGGAGGTCTGAGAGGATTCATCAGCAGTATAGGGACGATGTGGTGAACCGGATCAGAACAGAGCTCATGCTGGAACATGATGCTCAGGTTGAACAGCTGACTGTACAGCACCAGCAGCAGGTCCAGCAGTTACAGTAAGTCTTCCGCATCTGTCACTGAAAACTGCAGTTACCTGTAAACCTTTGCAGCTCATTTACAGGACCTATTACCTATTTACAGGACCCAGCTGTCTGAGGCCAATGATAAGATGTTGGCCGTGCAAGAGTGTTACATATCTGTCTGCAAGGAGAAGGACATGCTTGAAGAACGCATACGCAGCAGAGAGAAAGAGGAGGCTTTGATCAGAGAAAATGAGGTATACAGTATAAGATCGTAGAATGTGTTTACGATATCAGACGCTGTTAACACTTATAAAACATAAACATAATTCAAAGCCACTGGAAACCCAAATCAGCAATGACCTTCAAACTGTAATTCAGGGTCTTATGTAAATAATTATAAGCATAGAAAATTAGTTTTACTCCAACTTTGAAATATTGTCATTTAAGTCTTTGTACAATTTTCTCACATTGGAGTTGAATTGGGCAAGGTTAGGCTCAGACATTTATCACAAAAATTAGGTAATTAATTCCCACTCCCGCTCAGTCTGCTTTTATGACTGAGCCAACTCAACAACGGAAAACTGAAGCTGTTATATCGTTCCAGACTCTTTTCACAAAAAAAAAAAAAATTCAAAAACCAGTAATTTTACCTCACAGTACACAGGAGTTGCTGGTCTTCCCCTACCTCGATCCACAGCAAGTACCCGTGGTTTAGATCACAATTAACTAAATGCTAAAACACCGAAATCACAACACAAACAAACAAACTGATCGAGGCAGTGGTAGTCCAGCAACTCCTGTATTCTGAAAGGTAAAATTGATGTTTTTGTCAAAGAGGAACTGTTGCAGAAGAAGCAATGGTCTTTTTATCCAAGAAGACATAAAAAAGATTTGTTATAAATTCATGAGTTTATAAGTTGTATGTGTGACTAGAAAAAAGTAGACTCATGGTGATGGTGAGTCTTTGTTGTAGTGCTGTTGCGGGATTTCTGTGAAAAAAGGGGTTTTAGAGTATATGTGGACTGAGAGTCATTTATGATTTGGTTCTCATTCTCAGCAAAACATGAGAGAGGAGAGTGATTCAGCTGTGGAGAGGCTTAGGGCCGAGCTTGAGTCTCAGCATCAGGCCTTGATAAACCAGCTCAAAGCTCTCTGGTCCAAAGAAAAGGAGGCAGAGATCCAGCTGCAGGTGAACTCTGAAGTAGCCTCAGCCAAGGCTTCTTGGAACGAGGAACTGCAAAAGGTATGATGTCCTGTAATTGCTGTCCGGCTCCGTCAAGTCCCAGATGGCAGAGTTTCAGACGGTCTTTGAAGTCTGGAAAATGGTTCATTTTAACTGTTATGTTGTCAAGATTTGAAATATTCTTGAGCTGAATATACGCCTTCTCTTCTTCATATTCTGCTGCTTCATCTACACAATCACTCATGTAAACCAGAAATGTTTAAATATTTGAAATGGAAACAATCCTGTTGGCGTATTTGTCATTACTCATATTTGTTATGGATAAGTCCCCTGTTGATCCTGAACTCTTGATATTAGTCAGCATTAAATAATCATGATCAAAATACAGTATACAATCAATGTTAATATGAACAGAAAGTGACAATATACATTTGATTGCTGTGGGTATAAAGGAATTCTACAGTTGCATTTATAGCAGCAATTAAAATGTAAAGATGAAGGTTTAGAATCTGGAAATTTTTGGCTTAGGTAGCTTGAAAGTGATTGAGTTTAACTCTTAAAAAGCTGTACAAACCCTGTAATGGGGATTTTATGTCAGACCTGAAAGTTTTTACTGCGTCTGTGCAGATGGAGAAGACCTGGGTCCAGAGGCTGGAGGAGGCTAAGAGAGAGAAACACAGACGGACTGCTGAGGCAACCTGTCAGGCAGATGAGCCTGAGGCCAGCAGTGTGACAATTACTGTTGAGGAGCTGGACTCCAGGCTCAGTGCCCAGAAACGGCAGCTGCAACTGGACGCTAACAAAGACAAACGCAAAGCTGTGGAAGAAGCCAGGAGACAAACCCAGAAAGAGCTGCATGAGAAACACCTGGAGGACATGGCCAAACAGGTCAGAGGGTTTTTTTCCCCTTCACAGATTTACCAGCAGCACAATGATTTATCTGATGACAACTCTTCTCAAACATATTCAGCTATCTTGGCTTCATCTGTGTTTGACAAATTTAGCAGTGGACATAAGTCTGTTGGTGTTTCAGGTTGAAGGTGCAGTAACTAGAGCCTACAATCGCTGGATCGAGGATTTGACTTCATTACCTGAATACCAAGCCTCTCTCCAAACTGAGAGGGAGAAATGGGAAAAACTACAAGAAAAACACACAGAACAACAGGTACGAAGGGATTTTATCTTTTCGATTTAAACAGTTACAGCTGCATTTTATTTGTTGGTTTATTCACAGTAAGCACATTAATAAACGCTGCCATAAATGCAGTTAACTAAGAGTCTATTTTTGATCTGTTGTCCTTGTACAGCTGTTACAAAATCACCATAAAACAGAATGTAAGATTGAATTTACAAAGTAGTTCATCATTTATCATTTATAAGGATGCACAACAATAATTAAAAGATATTAATGTTAATTAAAAAGCGCCATTCAGGATAACCTTATTATATTGTCGGATACTATTTAAAACACGCAACATAGAGGCTTGTAGTACAAGACATGCAAAACAAGTAAAATGAGGCATATTAATCTAAATAGAAACAAGGACCAAAGACAGCATTGTGCAGCCTTGTTAGACACTGAAGGGCCATTCACAACAAGAATGATTATTATGTAAAAATCCTTTTTTAAATTATTCTGAGTCAAGTCGACGGTGGAGTCTGGACCACAGTTTTATTGTAGTTTATAAACAATATTTTTATAGTTATAGTTCTCGGTGTAGATGGCCCTTAAGACTGGGTTGGTTTAGTCAATCCAAGTTTATTGCTGTAAACCAGAACTGAATAGAGTTTAGTCAATATGGAGATGCTCCTCATGATGACTTAGCAAAGAGGCTTGGTGTGGCCTTGCCTAACATGCGAAGCAGAAACACAGACATGAAAAGCATGCACAGGATATAAAATACATAAATCAGTCTGACACAGCAAAATAACAATAATGCAGATCAACTGGCCTTTAAATTAATATTTTAATGTAAATGTGTCAGGTGTCCCAGGCCCTGAGGGAGGCGGAGGAGCAGTGGCATAAGAAGCAAAGGAACCAGCTTGAGGAACAGAGCTCTGGAACCCAGCAGGTGGAGGAGCTCCAAGAGGAGGTGGCAGCTCTCCAGACTCGGCTGGAGCAGGTGAGGAGAGAGCAAGCTGCCCTGCTGAAGGCTGAGCTGGCCGGAGCTCGAGCGGCTTGGAACCGAGACAAACAGCAGGAGATCTCTGTCGTCCAGGCCCGCAGTGAGCAGGTGTACCAAACCAAGCTGCAAGAGCAGCGCAAAAAGCTGGAGCAGGCTTTGCAGCAGGCCAGAGAGGATGCAGACCTCCAGAAGAAGGAGCTGCTCCTGCAGATGGAGGCCAAGCTACAGCAGACCGTGGGGGCCCGAGAGGAGGAGTGGAGACGTCAACATGCGGAGAAGGAGCAGGCCCAGAGACAGCAGATGAGAGAGGAATTACTAGCAGAGCTTCGGACTGTTCTGGCAGAAGTCCAGGCACAACTTCTCAGGGATCCCCAAACAAATCAGCAGGGCTCTGAAGACAGCAGGAGGACCAGTGGGGCCTCATCAGAGGGCGCAATAACACACATCATCCAAACGTCCTGCAAAGACATAGTCAACAAAGCAGTATCTCAAGCCAAGAAAGAATGGAAGAAAGTGAGT
>JAJHUR010138785.1:0-54584 GCA_027495735.1 Lutjanus campechanus
AAAAAAAAAGATGGGGAAAAAAAAAAAAAAAAAAAAAAAAAAATAATTTATAAAAAAAAAAAAAAAAAAAAAAAAAAAAAAAAAAAAAGAAGTGAGTGGGTGTTAGTGTTTCTTTGGATTTTTTTGTCCAGTATGAAAAGGGCTTATGAGTCAACCCTGTGATGAACCGGCAACCCGTCCTTGGTTTACCTCGCCTCTCACACAAGACAGATTAAACAGATGGATGGATGCTTCCCTTGAAGTGACACCAGTAGAGTACATAATTTAATAGTGATTGGCTGCATTCATTGATCAAAAGGAAGTTCATGTGCTGCTATTGTGTGTGCCCATGTGTATATATTATCTATAAGAACATGACCTTGAGTCTTGAATGTGACCAGAAAACTAGAAACCTCTGCAGATTGTAATGCAATCTAAATCATATGTTCTGGAACAAACAAATGCTCCATTTAATGGTTATTGACACCGTATTACAGTTGTGTTGATCATATTAGACAGAAAAAGTAAATGAAGGAGACAAAATATGTACATTAATGATGGTATTTATTTCAAAGCTGTTGCATTATATTACATATTGTGTGTATTTCTGGTCATTGCCAAACATTTCATCATTTTGCAGGGTCAAGTCATCATATTTTAGCGTTCTTTTAATATTTGTTTTTACAAGGTGCAGCTGCTATGGGCCAGGTTGTGTCTCCAGGCTGGCAGTCATTCAGTCAAACTACAAAATGTCCAAATGAAGAAATAACAAATCACATTTGGTTCAGAAAGGACATTTATTTTGTGCTCAAAACAACACTGAAGAAGAAGAAGAAGAAAGGGAAAATGTGAACATCAGTGTCCCGCTCTGTCAGATTAGCAAAACATGAACACATCATAAAGTCAGAATCTTCCATGGAGGTCTGTTAAGTGTTTTCTGTTGTGCTGAACATGTTAACTGCAGCTTAAACAGACCATTAGCTTCTTATTCTACTTTTTACGAATCTCCAAGTCCGCCAAACTGTTTCACGTCGGACTGCTGTCCACCGGCTGTGATGCGACTGAGCGGGATGATCTTCATGGTGGTCTCTTTCAGGGAGTACCAGCGGTTGTGCCAAGTGACCCAAATAATGCCGTTGTCGTAGCCGAATTCACCTGCGTCCTTTTCTGTGTATCTGCCGCCTGGATGAAGAGAACACAGACCGTTTAGAGTGAATATAAAATCATTTTTACTAATATATGTGTTTGGATAACAGTTTTGTCTTTGTGCAAAAAAAAAGCAGAATTATTGGGCATTAAACAGCACCAATCATGCAAATGTACACCAATTAGGGTTTGGCTCTGGTTTTAGCCATGTGGCCTTACCCTGGTAGTATTTGCCGTTCAAATGTGCAGCATGACATCTGTTCATCCACCAGCCGGAGCCGTCCTGCAGAGCACAGTTGCCGTCATACTTGTCATTGTCCTTGTCGAAGGTGCTGAACTGCATGCCGTTGTGAGACGTGTAGAACTTGTCGCTAGGATCATCACCGAAGTCGAAGCCATCAAAAGCATCTCCAGCATCACCGCCAAAGTAGTAGCCGTACGTGAGACGGTACATGTCGGCCTCTGAGCCAATCCTGAACATGTTGTAGTCAGCGTATCTGGAGAGAAGAGGCCACAGAGGATTCATGTTAGTTTTTGGTAACCTTTGCACAATCATCTTTTCTTCTTCCAAGCCCAATAATGTCAGAGCAGACTCATGGATGCGAATTGTCACACATTTGGAGAATTTTCAAATGCTTCTTTTTAAAATCAGGTTTTGCCCTAAATTACTATTAATTTAAGGCAAAACACTTGTAATCCAAGTTTAAAAACCATTAATACTCTAAAAGGACTCTAAAAGGACTCTAAAAGGAGCACACGGCATGACAGGGAAAAATAATGTATGAAGGAGAAATCTTAAGCTTAACAAAGCTACATGACCGTTATGGGTTGGATGCCTATACCCAACCACAACATAAAAATGCATTCAGACGGCAATAACAAAGCAAGAGCAAAACATCTTTGCCACTGAGAGAAGCCTTCCTTTCAAGAAATACCCTCCAGTTCTGATATAACAGATGCTATAGCAGCATCTAAGTTAACCTCTTCAGGAGCTGTCAGTGTTATTTTCTCTGTTGTCACACAGAAACCATGCCGGTAGCTGCCAGTAGTTACTCATAGGACACTGATTGATTCCAATCACTGTGGTCTGGACACAAACCATGAGGATTTGATCTCATAAATCCAGAAGGTAAACATAATATGCCCTTTAAAATAAGAAATGAAATACTCTAATTCTTCATTTTAGTAACACTGACTAGACACACAACTACCTCTCTCTACTTCATTTCCTGTACACTTCCTGTCCACAAAGATTCTGAGTCATAGAGGTGCAGTGCAGAGAGGAAAAGGAATTCAGAAATTTTTTCATTCTAAATTATTTCGCAGCACAATGACTCAAAAGATACTAAGACACTCATACATTATGCATTCTCTTATATTCTCCTATAGATGTGAATCTCGTGCAGGACCTGGGAAGGGCTACTTTTGGAGTAGGTGATAACAGACAGTTTGACTGCAGGATGTTAGGCTAACTGTTTATTAAAGCCTACTTCCATGCAGTTAACGTTATTATAACGTATCAGCCTATTTCCCACCATGAACATTTCTGCAACTGAAAATATCAGAGCACAAACTCCTAATTGATTCTGTACCCAAAAGTCTGGCCATGCCACATTTTGAAAGCATGTAGTTTAACAGTTTGTGAACTCAGACCTTCACGCAGTTGCTGCTTCTGTTCCTTTGGTGTAACTCACAGTTATTTATTTGGAGTGTGGTGGTGATGTGGAATACATATTAATGGAAATATATATTTAACAAAAAAAAAAAAAAAAAAAAAAAAGACCCAGAAAAATACAGAGGACATGACCTCTGTGTCCTCAGCTAGTGGCCTGATCAGGGTCATGTTTGTCTTGTCAGTCAGTCTCTTTGCTCTCCTTTTACATAACCTGTTATCACAAAAGTGGGTGTGTGTCTACGTACGTACCTTTTGTTGCCGTCCCAGTCAACAAGCTCTATCCTCAGCACAGTCGGGATGGTCGCACCGGTCGTCAGCTGATGGATCTTCTCGTTACCGAGCCAGAACTCTGTGGTGTCGTCTGGTGAGAGGTAACCGAAGCCCTCCTTGTACTGGACCCAGTCCTTGTGGAAGTCCACGCTGCCGTCACGTCTCTGTGGACACGAAAAAGTGATCAGTGTCAAAAGTTTTCATACGACAGTGAAAGATTGTGACTCCTGTCACTGCAGTTCATGCATTTGGTTTCATGAGTGGCAAATTACAAATTGTTTTTTTTGAGTATTTACTTCTTCTTCAGCAAAATAATGAATAGGGATCATCCAGTGCAACAAGAAGAGACCTCCTCCTCAATTGTGAGCAATAAAAGTGAAGCATACCCTCTGTATGACTGTGAAGCCACGTCCAAAGGTGTCAATCTCACAGTAGACCAGGAACTGCTCAGTGGCTTTGGCTGGTTTCACATAGTAAAGACCGCTGGTGGTGGCACCTTTGTTTGCAATGTCCTGACAGTCTGATGAGAAAAGGAGAAAAAGTTCACCATTATTAAATAAAATCTCTTTCTTTTTCTTAGTTTGACTAAATTTCAAAGTAAATATGCCCACATTTCTTTTATTTGTCAAGTTTAGGAGCCTAACTCTGAAAAGAGGTCAAATTACCTCTAAAATGAATCTGTTTACTTTACTTTGATGCACTATATCGATTTTAGTCAGTAACTAAACACTGAACAAGGACAAAAGTTGCTCAGATGAGTCGTGATTGAGAAACCTCTTGCGAAATGGGAATGACCTGAGGGTCAATGAATTGAATTTTATTTGTTTTTACCTGTTCCTGTGGTTGGCTGGATCTCAACGGTGTCTTTGCAGGGCTCACTGCATGTCCGCTGCAGCTGAAGGGAGAGCTGTTTCAAATCTACCATCCTCCTCTCGTTGTTTGTGATTAAATTCTGAAGTTCACTGGAAAGAGGGAAACAAATATGAGTTGAGCTGTATCCTAAATAATTCATGCCTCAGTTAGCCATGAAGATCTAAGACATTTTACAAAATAGATAGACAAGAATAAGAAGAACAGAAAATGAAAAAATGATGAATGAAATCTGGAAAAAGGTGTGAAACATAATTGAATTTGAAATTTTGTAAATGTTAAGAGTGAGTCTGTCTATGGTGAAAGAGGAGTGGATGGCAGATCAATGGGGCGCCATTGATCTGTGTCCAGTACAGACCGTGTGGGCGATGAGGGTGCATTGTGCATTGACCTGAAGGCGTGGGCGGCTGGGAGACGTAAATGTAGCAACACTGGTAAAAACCAGTATCAAAAGTATGATAACTAAAAGTATGCAATGACTTTTTTTTTTAGAGTATTATTTTATATACAATATTAAAACTGATATTATATAATTAGATTATTATTACTGATTTCAGGGGTAAGAGGCACCTTCACATTAAAACTGTTAGAAGTGGAGCAAATTTCATGTTTTTTACATTAAGTGTTTACAGTGCATCATGATTCATATGGTACGCATAATGTTGTGGACAAAAAAAATTTAATCTGCAAAGTAATTTGTAACACCACCAGTCAAACAAATGTTTTGGATTATAAAAGGCTGAATGTTTTCCCCTGAAATGGAGTCGAACAGAAGTATCATAGAAACACGTGTTTGCATATATGTTGTCCAATATGCACAGATATAAAAGCTTGGTTGTCATTTTTTTTGCACATCATAATACAAACAGCTTTTATTGTTTATCTCTATCTATGAAAATCTAATCATTTTAATTTATATTATGATTAATAACGATTATTGTTAAACTGTAAAATATCATGCCACCTACAAACATATCTTGTCACAAGTGTTTGATAACCATATTTGAGGGATTGTTGGAAAAATGTGTATTTATGCATATATTCTGTATATTCTATATTCTGTATCTGAGGTGTCTTTACATATCCATAACCCTTATGTTTAAAAAAATTATGTTAATAATACACATATGATAATATCGTGTAAATAGTCAAGTGCCTCTTAAACATTCTGTATGCTCTTAAATCAGTTGTGTTTCTTTCCATTTCATTTGTCTCTCAATTCATCTGGTTGCACTTTTCACTCTCCATTAAGTGTAACTGCACTGCACACAGTAATGATTACAGAATCTCTGTCCACCTTAATTTAATTGCCAAAAAAGAGACAAAACGCTCAATAAACTAAGTTGAAGAAGAATTTGGCAGCTTACTTTAAAAAAAAAATCCTATAGATATCACAGTAATATTGTTATTGTGAATTATTTTGGCCACAACGGTCATTTTCTAAATTCTATAAAGAATCAGATTTTTTTTCCTTATCGGCAATATCGGCCCATCTAAATGATAACTTACAATATTTGCTGTTCTTGCGCAATGATGGTCTTTTCAAATCGGAGAACATCATCCAGCATACTTGATGACCTCTTGAAGTGTGCGTCTGAAATAAAAAGCCAGTGTCAGCAGGCACATTGATGCAGTCTCAAAACATTCACCACAGTCATATTAATAAGAGGAAACAAATGCAGTTGTATGAAGATGAGTCTCAGGATGAGATTTAACGTCACCAAGCTGAATGTGTTATCTACCTGGTGCGGCACTCTTTTGAGCTGAAACAGTGGTGTCTTTCATGTAGACAACTGTTTCATCGGCCCCCTGAGTCAAATTGGCGATTGTTTCAAGTTCCCGCTGCAATTCGTCCAATTGCCTGTCCACATTTGGCATATACCTCAGCATGTAATCGGCCACTCCACATGTGGTCGGACAGTACCTTCCCTGCACACAGATAGGACAAGTGAAAAACATTGATAGATACATACGTACTCAATGCAATCCACACAGTATAAATATAGTATATGCTTATTATTTGTAAATGAATGCTTACAAAGCCGTCATTTGGGTTGCATGCTGAAACGCTGTCTCCCCTGGTTTGCTGCACACAAAAAAAGACAAAAACAATTTAGATTTTTGAGCTCAAGACAAACTGCATCAGTGAAAAAAGGTAAAGTTAGTGACTTACTGCTGATGAGAAGGAGAAAAGTAACAGAAGTCCTCCTGCTGTTGCAAGAAATGATTGAGCCATGTTGCTTTGGCCACCAGTTGCGGTCTTGTCCTCTTGGAGAATGAAGAGCTGCTCAACTCAGTGGGATATTTATCTGTACAAGGTCCTCAGCTCAGTGTTTGATAAGGGCTTCGTATGCAAACATCCCACTCACTGTGCTGGGAAAAAACTGTGACTCAGATGTCCAACAGACAGCAGCGGTCATTTCCAAGATTTGGGGTGTTTGTGAGTGACAGCTGTCAGAACACAGCTGTATGTGACGATGCAATGAAGTGCACATTTGTGGATCACCTGGTGTCAAAAATGATGACAAAGCAAGTTAAACAGAAGGATGACTCAGCTTTATGTGTTGTTGCATCAAGTACACGATGCCATTTTTTTTCTGTGGGGCTGTCAGTCACACTGAGTTTATTCAAGAAGAAGCAAGATTGTATCAGAGTTACAATTCTTACTCATTATAAGATAAAAATCAAAGATAAATGATGGCATGAGTCATTTGTTAAACACAGCCTGTCATTATAATGTGTCGCTGTAAAACATTAACATCAGTTTGCCCTGCATAAAGATGTGCCAACAAATTTTGGATGAACAAATTGTTTTTTAAACAAGGCCACAAAAGTCTTGAATTGGCTGGCAGGTACCAGTTAAAATACCTTTAACACATGAAGACCCCCCAAAAAGACCATATCTTAGGAAGAAGAAAAAAAGACATGATAAATCAAAATTATGACAAAGAATCATCATTTTGAGATAAAATGTTTTTTTTAAGAATTGCATATTTGAAACTGTCCTTCCAAGAACAAAGTGTTGAGCTTTGATGCAGTACACATAGGTGGCTTTCACGCTACAGACCCAGGCACAGATCCAAGCACGCTTGACCCCAAAGTCCAGTTTGCTTTATAAGCGTGAACACTGCGTACCGTGCAGGGGACACGGTTTGTTGATCTGTGCCCGAGTCCATTTGAAAAGATAGTCTGGAGCAGAATTTGTGCTTGCTCGGGCACGGTCCTCATCAGGTGTGAAAACAACCGGACCAGAAAACGGAAGTGGACTGACATTTGACGGTCAGCAAGAGCAGCGGCATCTCTCAACCGGAGTATGCGGCCAGTACGGGCCCATCTCATCCTTTGAGCAGAAAGTCAGTAGATGAAGATGCAGGAAGGGGCAGGTGAGAGGGTTGTCATTGACAACATCTCAGTCTCTGTAAACAATAGCAGACATATTACAAAGGTCGACTTCACTGTTTGACATCTGAGATCTTGCGATTGACACTGTTGTGTGGCCAAGACATAAACAAATGTCACCTAGTTGATAATGCGGGCAGTTAGCAAACCAACTAGGTGCATACCGCCACTGACTGTGTTGGAGTGTGTACATACATAAATGTGTTCGGGCACAGAACAACATTACTAGCATGAATGCTGATCAGTGGGGGCTCAATGCTAACAGTAACAACTTCAAAATCATTTTGATGCCACACTGACTTGTGGTAAATGGTGCCTGGTAGCATTTCTATTCTGCATCCAGTGCACCTGTTTTCACACTTTGTAAGTTTTTTCTGGCCGGGTTGCGAGAATGCTTTATGGCACTAAGCCACCAACTATTTCACTGAAACAGGATTATATTTCATGGAGAAAATGTTTTCTGGTTTTCTCTGATGTCCTCTGACTGTTCTGCCTCAACTCTCAAATGTTGCTGCAGTTTGATAACTTAATTACTGCAGCTAATTAGCCATTCTGTCTGGAGTTTTGGTGTTTACACTGCTAGCACAGGAGCTTTGGAACCCCTGGAGTTGGAGGTTTTCAGGCCTGTGGTAGGGATGGGCACTGGTGGGGAACAGTGCCAGAATGGGCACCAGAACCACAGCCGGGCAAGAGGCACACGGAAATAGGCTCAGCAACCTTTACAGACATCATGAACTGAATAGGACGTTGATGGCGCAGGCTACAGAAGAGAAAAAGAGGGAGTTACTGAGCAACAGGCTGCAGGCCAAGATAAATGTCAGACGGGCTTTTGGTCATTGGTGAGAGCTTTGAGAAATAAAAGGCTGTCAGACAGATGTTGAGATGGGCTTCTTGTTGATGAACTATCAATGCTAATAGCTGGCTTGCTATATCTTGTGGTTTTGCTCTTGTTCAGGGGTTTTCACACTGCACTTAGCTCTTGGCTAAGAAAGCTTTCACACTGGTACGTTTCAAAGTGGCCTAATCTCAACTTTAGCCTGGGGCTCACCGGCCTTAGCCACGAGTTTGTGGGGTTTTCCCGTCAAAATTGACTAATCCCCAGGTTAAATGGTGCCAGTGTGAAACGGGGCTAAAATATTACAGAGAAGTCGCTGAACATTCTAGAATTTTCACATCAGTTGCTGTGCAAACAGACATTTAACCGACAGCTCGTAGAAGTGCACCGTGGGAAGCTCTCTTGATGTTTGGCTCTATTAACGAAGTTGTCAACTTGATAGTTTTTGATCATAAGTAATAAAAAATATGCATAGGCTGTAGCTATATTTTCTTGAATTGCACAATTGCATTTGTGGACATTTGGACATTGAAGTCTTGCAGGATATGTAAACCAGCACCATTAAAAAAATGCTGCCCTTGATAAATCAAAATGAAGCATCTTCTTTCCTAACAATTGTTGGCATTGATTTCTTTTCACCATGACCATGAGTGTTCCCTTACCTTGATAAAGTGATATTTTAAAGATCCTCTCCACTTAAATGTGTTTTTCTTAAGTTTATATCCCCTAAAATGTCTTCCCTTGGCCATACTGACATCCATCAATGCAAAGTTTGTCATCAGAGAGGCATTTTGACACTCTGAAATTGATGTATTTTGTATTAATTTCTTCATCTTGTGGACTTTTAAAAATCTTTTGGGCTTTTCATGCCTTTATTTGATAGAAACAACTAAAGTGAAGACGAGCTGTGGATCTATGTGGGATGTATACACTCTACCAACTGAGCTACAGCTGAAACTCTCAAGGACTTGTTGTCATGTTTATATGGATGCCCAGTCCTGGATGAATAATTCATGATAAAATAAAAATATTCGAGGTGAGTCACCCTCATGAGTTACAAAAAATGACATTTTGACTCACTATTTGTGACTTTTGTTGAATTTAAAACATTTTGAAAAACGTCAAGGATAATATGATCAAGGAAACGTGGTAAGTTGAAATGCTGTGCCCCCCTCCATTTTCCGTACCAGGATAACTGTTTTGTTTGTCTGTCCTGACTTATTACCAGATGAATCACTGTTTATAAGTTGTAAGAAATCAATAATCTTGCAGACTGAGTAGATGTTTATAACTGTTAACGTGGGGAAAATGTTGATGGATCCTGGCAGGCAGTGAGACAGGCAGCCACTGAACTCAAAGTCCAGAGAGTGTATTTCAGATCAGTGGACTTTTGTTTTCAGGATAACAGGCTTAACTTTACATTGACAGACAAGTGACAGTTATAAACAGTCGATCAGCTTACAGTGAAGGACTTGTTATTATCAATTTATGAGGTTGCATGCATCCTGCCCTCCTGCAGAGCTCCTGCACCTTACTTGTCTCTTAATGTACAGTTTATGGCTTCAACTTCGACTGCAGTACTCATTTAAGCACATTCAATGGCTACATATATAAAGTTTATTTTACATTTTAAATTAATTTTATCATAATTCTGACGTATTATTTCCTAATTTTGTAGTATTTGTTTTATATATATACCTTTTTTAATCATTCCTGCACCCTATTTCATTTTTCCTGGTAGAAATGAGCAATTCGATGTATTGTATACAAAACTGCAGATAATCATAGCAGCAGCTCTTATTGCCACTTGAACCCAGCCATAAAGTGACAGTAACACTGCCTGTGGTATGTAGTTATAGTTTAAGTATCATCATGAAGTGAAATAAAATCAAATAAACTTCATTCACTCCTTCACTTAGCATGCTGCAGACTGGTGGATGGTGTCGACCTCTTATTTGAGACTTGGCTGCAGTGGTGGGTTAAACCACTAGTGGGAGTGGAACCACAGTAAACCAGACATACACACCATATGAGCACACCTTCAAACTGAAGACTTTATAGCATTAAGAACACAGAAAACAATGACATTTTCTATAAGATCTTTGTGACAAGACATATTAATGTCCCCATTAAGCTAAATGTGACTTAGAACTACACATAATGGACACTGTGTTTAAAATAAAATAAAATACTGTACTGAACAGCTCTGCAGATGCATGAGAAATATCCTACCTTTATAAAATTGTTCTTCATGGACAGTTTACAATGTTTACATTACATTGTATTTCAGAAACAAATGAGTACTAATCACTTGGTTCCTCCGGCCTGCAGGAAAATCAGCTTCAGCATGTTTTTCTAAGAAAACAAAGCACGTTTTTCACAGGCTTAATTTGTAAGACGCACATGTGCAGCTGATTGAACTGGAGCTGGAACATTCTGACACAAGAGGGATTATTAGACGAGCGCAGAGGAACAGAAACCTCCTCAGTGTCACTGCTGAATACTCATCAAGTCATGTCAGACAGTGATGTCGTGTATACAATATTTTATCATGTTTTCATAGGTCCTTTTGTGTAGATGAACATTTGTCCCACTCAGTTCACCTGGAATAATCTCATTAGGAATGTTGTGCTAATCTGCATGATAGCTCAGTACTTTCAGATAAAATCTTCTTAAAATTATACATTACTTTTCAAAATTCAAAAGGCTTGGCAATAAAAAAACTAAACACACAATTAAAAAAAAAATTCTATAATGTAAAAAAAAACAAAAAACTTTTGATGGGTATTTTTGAACTAGTTTTTGGCCAGTAAATTAATAAATAAAAGTTGTGAATTATTACATTTCTGACTGTGCAGAGAAACATAATTCAGACTTTGATGTTGGGAAATTTAATTTACAAAAATGAATGAACAGAACAGCTAAGTGAAGAAATAAAATATAAACCTTTCAGATAATTTATTTAATATTTGGTGTCCGGTCCACTTTTTCTCAGGGTTGAGGTTTATCAAGGAAACTCGCCAGGGGAAACGTTTTGGTCGTTCATCTCATTTTCTGTGGTGAAACTTTTACATTTTCTTTCAGCATCATTGTTGGATAGAATTCAGGCACGAATAGGCAAACAAGTTCATTAATTAGTTCATTTGTTGAAGGATGCTACACCTGTTGCATCATAATCCTCATGCCATGATGGTGTTATGTACCTGCATCACGGTCTGTGTGTAGGGAACCAAGTACTGGAGGGGACACAAAAACTCACCGACATTGCTGCCTTTCAGAGGCTCGATTTTAGAGGTAGGCTGGAGATATAATCAACATCATATGAAACTGAAGGACCTAAGGACCTAAGGAGGCTTGTGTTTATTTGCTCTTTCTGATATGCGTGTCCCCCCTTTGAGTTTCCACCCGTCGTGGACCTGGTCAGACCAATCACAGCCATTTATCTAATATGGAGCAGGGTTGATATGATGACCATGCAACGGAGTGCGACCTTACTGGCTGTTCAGGCATTTTCTTAGACAACCAAGCTGGCTGCCACCTCCGTTGAATCTCCTAGCATGTCAGAATTAAGCACACTGGACTGTGTATTATCTCTAAAAGGAGAACAAACAACTGCACTTAAAGCTTAGATTGACAAGTAAGATGTGTTTGTACTTCTACCAGGATTTTGTGGTTTAATTTTCCTCCTATGCTATGTCATGTTTTCGTTGTTCTGATTAGTTATTATTATAATCAGTTATTACATAGCTTTGTAAAATACTTGATTCTGATTGGTCAATTACAGCATTCTACAGTCTGTTTTTTTCTTTATAGCAGACCCTTGCTATGTATAATAGGCTGTTGCTATGGAGAACACTCTGTTGCTATGGACACACCTCTGATCATTCTAGAGGTGCAATTAAACCATTTTTAAAATGGTAATTTATGTCAAATTATTGATTTTTGTTAAGTAACAATGTACAGAACAATGTACAACGAGCAGGTCATTATTGCAAAATAAACCCCTTCAGGATGATTCAAGACCTTCATCACCCTGTCAGGGTTTATTTTGAAATAAAGACCTGCTCACAATATCCTTTACTTATTAAACGAGCACCATGCACAAAGAATCTCAGATGAGAAAAGATGATTTATGCCAGATTTAACTATTAGCCAAAGGATTGTTGAAATCCTTTTTCATCAAGGGTTCATCAAGGATTTTTTGTATCCTGATATGTTAGGGGGGGTTCTAGATAAAAGTCTTGGAATATAATAAAACCCATGGAATATAAAAAAGGTTCACAGTACAACCGCCATGATGGGTACCAGATAAAACCCCTGGAACATAAAAAGGTTCTCAGTAGAATCCCCATGGTGGGTTCTAGATAAAAACCCTAGGAATGTAAAAAGGTTTTCAGTAGAACTCCCCTGGGTGGGTCCTAAATTAAAACTTGGAATATAAAAGGGTTGTCAGTAGAACCCCTTGAGTGGGTTCTTGTTGGCACTTTTATAAGGTGCAGAGGTTCTGGGTATAACTTTCTGAAAGGGTTCCAAGTGGAAGCTTTATTAAAAAAAAAAGTTCTAACAGGAACCAAAAAGGGTTCTCCTATTGGGACAAGCCAAAGAACCCTTTATGGTTCTAGTTTAGCACCTTTATTTCTAGGAGTGTACCGTTAATGGAACTACATCTGCTCTCTTGTGATGAATCTGGGGCCTCTTTGGCAAGAAGCCCACATTCACAGTGAAAACGTGCGTCTGCTGTGGATTTTAGGGTTAAAATGTCACTGGGTTAATGGATCTATCATTCCTGCATTATAAATATTATGCATTCTTCAGCACTGCTGGCTGAAAGCGAGTTTAGGTGATATCAGCAAGTCAAGTGCATGTTTTTCTTTTCTTTTTTGATTGAGGAATGTTTGCAGTCAATTCTATACTGTTCAAGGCCACTTTACGCTGCTCTTATCACTCCAATATTTCGTTTCGTACACCGTACAGTTCTTGATAATGGTTATTTAGTGGATGTTCCTCAGGCCGCTCCAGGCAAACACACCTCTTTTTTATTACATCAAAACAAACATTGCAGATATATGTGACAAAATAAAGCAGAATAAGGCCTCGTCTGTGACTGCTGTGTTGACATTAGATGATAAATCTTACCTTAACTACCTCTGTGTGACCTGGTTTTATTATGTGGAAAAAAACAGGCCCAGCACGGATATAAAGCCTCGCTGACCTGAGAATGAACTGCCAGGCCCATGAACCTAAACAGTGCTGAACTTTTGCTGAACTGGCCTCTTTGTGTCGAAACACCAGATGGAAAGTGTCTCTTTCTTTCTCTAAGTGCCATGAAGACACGGGCACTCTCTCTCTCTGTGAACACTGTGTCCAGGATGTTAAGATGTGCTCTGGACTGCTGTTCTTACTGATGTATTCAGACACTGATGCCAGGCTGACATTCTCACATTGTTTGGACTTTAACAGGATGCAAAGCAACAGAAAAGCAATGCAAAGTTTTTAGTTTTCTTCATTAGGAGTGGAGTCTGAAATTCCTGAACGTCTACCCTGTAAATCAAGCCGTGCTAATATGTTGCTGAATCATTGTTTTTCCACGAAAACATAAGAAATACTGAAAGTTCGTCAGTAATCAACTTAAGTTTCTAGGCTGAAAAACAAAGTCAGCATAGTTTACAAGTGGTCTGACCAGGTATTAAATTTAAAGAGCCTTGTTAGGGTCTCCCATTGGCCACAACTATAAGTCTTGAGCCATTTGACCATGGTGTAAATCTCCCCAGGACAGAGGGCAAAGGTTTGTTATAATGCCACCTCAGGGTTCAGCCTGTGGTCACAGACGGTAAGTCGACTCAGCTGAACCTGGATCTGAGGCAAAACATGCAGCGAGGTTGACTCTTTGTTGTCCACAAACAGAGATGGGCAGTATTTCAATTTAATGTAGTTAAAATACATGTTTAATTACTTTTGAGTATTTTGTCATTTGTATTTTGCTGAGCTTGTATTTGTGTATTTGAAATATAAAATACATTATTGAAAATGCCTTTTGATTCTCAAATAAGACACATTTAATCCCCACGTCTAAACTGTAGGAAAAAACCTATATATATGTTTTTAAAAAAGTTTAATCACAGTCTTGGGTTAAATGCAAGTGAATCACGTGACATGTCATGTCGGGTCCAGCAACACGCTCATTGTGAACTAACCGTATTTCATTTGTCTTCATCAGGACAAGTAATTTTAAGGAGAGCAGATATTGCAGCTAAGGCAAACTAACTGAATGACAGAATGCTAAAATACAGCAGAAAGAGCAATTAGCAAACATTTGTGCACCAGAATTGGCAAATGTACATACAAGCTAGCAACCACCTACATGTCCTCATACCTAAACAACAGAAAAGACTGATTTCCAATGACTCCTAAAACAACATGTATGACTGTACCAGTGACAGGCATGCTGAACTTTTGCACTGGCACTTTTGGCTACGCCAGATCAAACCATGCTGCTCGGTTTTACATTTCTATTACTACTTAATGTGCCAAGCTGTGCCAAGTGGAGTCCAAGATGGACCTGTTCTGGAGTGACCTGCCTCGAAGCTTGTTGCAGTGACGTCTCGCTGACAGCGGCCAACCTGAGACGACCCCTCTTCTAACCCTCTAACCAGCCTGTGTTGTGAGTTTGACTCGCGCAGAAGAGCAAACGAATTTCTGTATGTTCAGCTCTCAGTACTTTAATTTTACTGTTTCATGTTCGCTTTCAGCTGGATGCTAAGTCATGCTAAGTTACTGTTGAGGAAAACCCAACTTTTCCTGATTTTGCTGCTTCATAATAGAAGCTTTGATAACAAAATAAGAAGACTTTTATTATGAAGACATGTTTATTCCCTGTTTTACAGCCACTTGACTCGTGCTAAGCTTGTTTTCAGGTTAAAGACACACCTTCAAGCGAGTAGCCCTGCTGTAATGGAGATGCAAATCCCTGCTGTTCTGAGCTGATGTGCTGAATCATGCCAAGTCAAGCCAAGCCTGCACGTCTGTGGAAAAGGGGTAACTGACTTTTGGTTTCACAATAACTCTGGTCTCCTGGGTGAAAGTCCTGTGTTTGATCCGTTCCTCCCTATGCGGGCTCTTTATTCTGCTCCTGTCATAATTACTATGGCCACTGGAGGTTGTTGCCTAACAATAAACATAAATAAGTTGCTTGCACAGACGAGCTATACGGCCGTTTTACTGGTAACGATGGGCTGAAACCACCCAGCATGCACCCTGAATTCAGAGCCTCCCACTTCCAAGACATCCTGATTAGCCACTAACACTGATGTCAGAAATGAGCAAAGCTCATCTTTTCAGTGTAGGGGGGGGTTAAGGAATGACAATGTATTTTTGTACTTTAAAATTACTAATACATTTCCCAAACCAGGGTTTTTATAACTCATTTAAATACATCTGATGAACAAGTATTTGTAATTTGTACTAAGATATTTTCTGATGTATTTGTTCCCATCTCTGTCCACACATGAATGACTTTAATGTAGTTAGTATATCATCTTAAAAGGTGGTGTAAAGCTTTTAATGATTGTGTTCCTAAGCAACTGAGTTGACCAGGATATGTTAATATTAGCATTGCAATCTAGATTTATTGGACTGTGCTCTGCTGCTGTGCTGTAATAAAAGAATCGGGACACATCTCTCGTGTTATCAGCACATTAACACTTAAATTACATTTCACATATCCACTGGCTCTTTGTTCCATTTATTACTTCGATTGATTTACATAGTATATTCTTGTTCTGTGTCATCTCTGAGAAATGACAGGTGGCTCCATATCAACTTAATGATCAAATAACAAAAGATATTAAGTGTTGCATGTTTCACTTTAATGGCTACTGTCATTGTTACCTTATGAATTCCTCACATAGATGCATCATAGCTGTTACATTACAGCACATTGATTAGTGTCAGAAATTTCTATCCTTATTAATTGCTTTTAGAGGTTTTCTAATTAAAGGTATGGCGAATGTCTTGAATGCAAAGGACACTTTTTAACATCTTATTTTGGCCACTTTGGATTCAGGCAAGTGGTCGAAAACAACTGAGTAAAAGTACTGTACTCAAGAACAATTCTAAGGCATTTTAATCCAATATTTCCATTTTATGTTATATTCTACTCGCTTTTTTTTACTACATTTATCTGACAGCTGCAGTTATTACTTTCTTTTCAGAATAAAAGGATAGTTTGGGTTTTGTGAAGTGAGGTTTAAGTTAGTTTGTGGGACTTTGGTGAATCTGAACTAATCCTTCAAAGCACAGAAGTCACTCAATAACACAAACTAATCAGCTGAGGCAGTGGCAGACGAGCAACTCATATGTTCTGCGAGGTAAAATTACTGTTTTTGCCAAAGGAATTTGGTTGGTCTGGAGAGAGCAATATCTGGCTTATATAACGGCAGTTTCCTGTCAGAAATCATAGTACCTCTTACAACTATAACTAATGACAATACTGTACCTTTACTTAAACAGGCAGCTAGAGAGGGACTCGTCACAGATATTGATTGGTGTTTACAGCGGCCAACAGCACTGTGTGTTATGCCCCTCCACCACGGAGCTAAAGTGGCCGATGGAAGTAGGAAGGAGAGCAGTCATATTAGCTGACTCTTCCTTGACAAAGAGCTGACACGGAATAGACTACAGTGATGAGGTGTTTTTCTTGCCGGGCTTGGCACCCAGCACCCTGAGTCATGGCTAACCAAGTTAACAGGAGTTAGTGGCTACTTAAGCAATAAGTAAAGCTATCTTTCTATTAGGAAACTCCATAAATGACCTCGGTACTGTATTTGCTGGTGGTCTTGGAGGCTGTATTTCTCCTGGAGCCTGTTAGTTCTCTTGCCTGCGAACCATAACCATCAGTTACAGTTAGCTACTTTAGCAACGAGCAAGCTAAAGCCACCAGTCCATCAGAGAAAACACAAAATATTTTCTCTATAATATATGATCCAGTTTCACCCAAATCAGTAAAATAAAGTTATAAAGCTTCTTGCAGAGTGATATCTGTTCCCCAGAAACAGGTCTGCTCCAGTGAACAGATAGATTCTCCTTCTATGCTCCACTGAGTCATAAGTGAGGAAGTGTTTCATTGGATGAAAATTTAGTTAACATCCAGTGCAGGACAGTTTCAAATCATTTTTCAGGAAAAGAAAAACTCTGAAACTCTATACCTGACAATATCAACAAAATGACTTTATTGTCATTTTTGGGCCAGATGCTGTTGTAGAGGTGACTTATAGCTCAATAGATGTGTGATAAAAACATGATTTTGACCTCATGGAAACATTGTAAATGCAGGACTTTTACTTGCTGTGGAACATGTTTACATTGCGGCATTGCTAAGTTTATCTATGTAAAGAATCAGAATACTTCTACCACAGTTGGTTGTGGCACAAAGTGTGTATGCAAATCCCTTTTTAAGTTATACTCTGATTGATAATAAATTTGTGTTTCTAGAACAACATAAACTGCATTAGATGTGCGAGTGTAGTGACTCAATTAAAGATTAATCTATTATTGAATTTAATTTCACTGTAGATTTGAGTGGTGGTATTGCTGTCACATGCACTTCACAAACAATGATAAGAAAATTTGTTCCTTTTGCTCAAAATTTATCAATATAAGCTTATTTGCAATATTTGCAGGTTAGAAGTTCAAATTTGAGCTGTATAGTGCTGTATACTCATTAATCACACACTTCCTCAAAAGTAGGGTATATATGCTTTGTGGGTCAGACTGATTTTCTCATAGTCTAAAAGAGCAGCTGGCCTCAGTCAAATACCAGCAAAAATTTAACCTGTTTGCAGCGATTTTCAAGGAGTAACTGGGTCAGCAAATGTACTGTAACAAATGAGTCAAAGACACAAGATCAAAAAGTCTGAATGGTTTCTCAAGGTAGTTTCTGGGTTAAAAGATGAGCGTGTAATTGAAGCGTACAGGATTACGGTAATCTGGTCAAAGGAATGTTTCATCTCATCATATGGTTCCTCTGAGAAGGTGCACAGCAGCACAGCCTGCTTCCCCCCCCACACACACTGATCCTGCATTCATGATGGGACAGAACGGATTAGCCGAGTCAACAAAGTCGACTGCAAACTTCTCTGCAAGTCATTGTCTGGAGGGTAATCAGCTTCATGGCCTAATTAGAAATGTGTTTCAAGTAAACAACAGGGTAAACAAAAGCTGGAAAGTGCAAAAACAAAAACATCAGTGCAGCAAACTAGAGAACTGCATGAATGAAAGCAAAAATATTTTCATTTTTTATTTGTTTATGTGCATCACCTCTAACTTTTCAATTTGTTATGAACCTATATGAGCTTAATTATTGAACCTGTGCTTTGAGCCTTGAAAGATCAGTGGAAGAAAGTAAGTACAGTACATTTAGTCAATTACTGTACTAAAGAACAATTTTGAGGTATTTCTATTTCCATTGAATGCTCCTTTGGATTTTTTCTGCACCACATTTTAGAAAGCTATATTTTACTGACAGGGGATGATTCTGCATAATGAATACGTTTGGCTTTAAATACATTTTGTAGCTAATACTTAACAACTTGAACGTAATGGAATTTGTAATGGTTTAATTTTTAGTGCACCATCTGTACTTTTACTAAAAGTAAATGATTTTAATACTTTTTCCACCACTTCAGAAAATGTGTTCCGTACAAGCTGAAGTAAGCGTATGACTTACATTTATCAATTTATCTAAATTATTAAATGACAATCATCAGTTATCAGTCATGGCATTTGATATTAAAGCAACTCTAATTGATTTTTGGGGCTAACTTGGAGCAGAATAACCAACGCATTCTCATCCCGGCTCGTCACATTACTGATGAAATGTCAACGCTCCTTAGCATCTGAAGGTACCCTTTAGTTGCTGTATCTGATACGGCCATAAAGCCGCTTTTAACATGTGATTAAGTTTTTAAATGGGGTATTTTTGCAGTTTGATTAGGTTTAAGTGCTGAAACTACTCGGTTATGTTTAGTATAAGACTATACTGAAGAGACTTGGGACATGAAAGTCACGTGACACACATAACGTTATGTATCTTACTACTTTTAATAACAATTTGGTTTCATACGAGACCCCCCCACCTCCTGGGTGAAAGTCCTGTGTTTGTTTGATGCACCCCACCTCCTCCATGTGTGGACTCTCTCCCTCTTTATACGACGTTGACAGCTCAAAGCGTCTTATACAGCCACTGAGTGGTTTACACTGAAGTCTCCTGAAAAGCCCAGTGTGTCGATTTCAACTGGGTACCATCAGCATCTGTATGAGTCACGGAGGGACACTGACATTTCACAACATCAACAGTCTTAACATCCTCTAAGCACATTAACACTGTATATATATTTGTCATGGTGAACATTTTAGCATACAGTTCTTTTTTTCTTTTACTATTGAGCACACTGAAAAACAGCATTAACTCTCTTTTAGCTCTCATTTTGGTATCCACCACAACCTCTGAGAGAAATATCTGACTTTTTTAGCTCACCGGATATAGTTCCTTACTATGTTTGTCTGCCATTTGATGCTGACCTGGTAGTACATGTGTCAGACCTTCTTCTATGAAAACGTCTGCATGTTGTGGTCGGAAATGATGCAGATGAGAGCGGCAAGAGTGAACGAAAACAGTAAAGCTGCAAACCAGAAAACCAACTTGAAAATGCTGAAAAGCTCTGTAGGTGTGAGGGCAGCTTTGAAGGACTTTGGTGATAATTAATTAAATATTTCTGCAGGTTTAATGCAGATTAATAGTGATTTTGTTGTGGGATTTTGTGGACTGACAGCCTCCATACACTTGATGTGACTGCATTTGTCTTTTCTCAGAAGGAAAACAACTGAGCATATTACTTGTGACATCATCCTCCAGTACAGAGCTGCTGCATTAATGTAAATCCCTTTGAATACACAGTGAAAGAGCATTTAGTGTCAACTGCACATAACTGGAACCAACTTTGAATATTCTTATAAACAACCCTTAATTGACTCATTTTCACACTTGCACTTCTCTGGTATTTTAATTTATTTTCTCTTTGAGAAGCACTTTGTAACTTTGTTTTGATAAGTTCTCTGTAAATAAAATATATTATTATTATTATTGATTCATTTTCTCTGCAACCGTTTTATTTTACTTCATATTTTATGTTGAGAGGGAATCTTTATCTTTATCTTTATACTTTGCATATATAATACTCTGAGCCTGAACTCTTTTAAAGCCCCCTCCAGTCATAACTACACACACAGCCTATAAAATCTATTTGAAACGTTGAAATACCCAACACAGGCTAATGAGAAGGATGTCCCTCAGAGGAAGCACATAACTTTGCAATATTTGTGAGTCTGAGTCTGAATGTAAAAGTCTGTGTCTGTTTTTTTGCAAATCACGTTTTTGTCTTACCCCTGGGGATGCATATACCCCAGTTAGGGAACAGGGGCACTTTTGAGTACAATAAGTGTGTCTTGCCTTAATTCTTCACACGTTTCCTTCAAAATAAAGTGTCTGCCATAGCTACAGCTGATTGTCTTCTTTGCTGCAGGTCGTGGGAACAAACTCCAAGTGTTTAGTGAATGGAATGCACCCCAGACTGGAAAAAAACCGCAGCAGGAAAAAAAAAAAAAGTTGTGATGCTGTGAATTAAGGAGAATGCGCACGTGCGCAAGGTCACTCGTGTCCAATCGTGTCGTCAGGATTTCTCTCCTCCTCGTGCCAGTGAGGATAAAAAGCTCATTTCACTCAGGCACGTTCAGATATTTACTCTAAAACCCTCTCACGATGCTGCAGCTGCTGACCTTCCTGGTGGAGAAACTCTCTCTTCTCTCCAGATTCAAACTGTTTGAGTCCAGCTGGACGGACACTGACGAACAGGAGGACCGGGAGCGACACCCGCAGCACCGCGGTCCCCCACCGCCCCTCCGGAGGGGAGACCTGCTGGAGGTCCCCAGAACCATCTTCACCCACTACGGCATCTATCTAGGTGAGAATAAAGTGGCTCACCTGATCCCTGACATCCTACCTGTGGTCAGTAGTGACGCGAAGCTCATCAGCTCCGTCATCACCAACAAGAGACTCATCCTCGGCTGCATGTTTAAGTGTGCCACGGTGCGAGTGGACACTTTGGAGGACTTTGCATATGGAGCCAAGATCCTGGTGAACCGTGTGGACAAGATGATGAAGAACTCAGCGTTTCCTAATGAAGATGTCGCTAAAAGAGCTGAAAAACTCATCGGGGCAATTCCCTACAGTCTGCTGTGGAATAACTGTGAACACTTTGTCACTTACTGCAGATACGGAGCTGCAGTCAGCAGGCAAACTGAGAAGGTAAAGTCTGAAACTTTTGTTTGAAGGAGTGCATATATTGATCATATTGGCATAATTATTATTAAGCTGTTAAAATGTTCCATATTGGCACCCTGGAGTGTATTATTGTGTTTATACCATGGCCAGGGGTGGATTTAGTTATTGGGGGGCTAGGGCACCTCTACATCCCTTGCCCCCCCCCCCATAATAACTCATTAAAATAAGCTTTTATTAATGATGGAGAGCTGAGGAAAGAAGCTGCTCTGTAGTCTGGTGGTTTGGCAGCAGATACTTCTGTATCTCTTGTCAGAGGGCAACAGGGTGAACAGGCTGTGACTGGGGTGGGTATTTTAGTATCCTTCCTTCTTTTTTTTTTAGCACCACTGGAGCCGCTTTGCTTCATTTTTTTTTCAACAGCCATTTGAGTTTGCTACTGTCTTCCTGAATCATTTCTGCAGATAAATGACATGAATCAAGACTTCAGATGCCATTTAGTGTCTGGATTTTTCAAAAGACATAATTAATTAGTGTAAAGTTTTACAAAAAAAAAATAAACAAAACTTTATTAACCATAAGTTTTCAGGTGTTTTAAGGGGCTTGGGGGCTAACACAACTGCAGAGCTTTGCCTAATGTAAGTCCCCTCCTGACTGTGGCCACTCACCACACGCCCCCTTTTTAAAGTTTGTTTATAGTCACTTAAATCCATGGGCTAATGTGTTCGGAGGCGTGTTGCTACCCCATTGACCCCCCTCTAAGACCCCCTCCCAACGTTGGTCCTCTGTCAATGATAGAAGAAGTCTTAAGACTCTTTTCATCAAACTTGGAGATACATCGTTTTCACCAGACAGGGTTAGGGTATTGAAAATTGTAATCTGGAAAGGTAACTAGTAACTAAATCTGTCAAATAAATGTGGTCGAGTGACAAGTGCAATATTTGCCTCTGAGATATAGCGTGATAGAAATATAAAGTTTCACAAAACAGAAACACTCAAGTAAAGTACAAGTATCTTATATTTATACTAAAGTACAGTGTTTGAGTAAATGTACTTAGTTACATTCCACCACTGCTTTGTGTATGTACCATGTCACCTCCAAGTTACCATTAGATTCTGTACTTCATTAGATACTCAATAAAAAACAAGATTTCTTTTGCGCGTCAATTAATTTTAGGCATTTTAGTTACATAACTTTATGTAGAAATGCGCCTGTGAACATAGTATAAAAAATAAGCTCATAAAAATACATTTTGTCACAGAACCTCCTCTGTAAGACAGACAAGTTAAGCTCAGGTTTCCCTCAGTAAACTCTTAGGTCGAGGTAGAAAGTGACCCACATCCTGACACATCTCATCTTGTGGTCGATTTACCTCATTAAATATAAGAGCCACTGCTCTTATTCTCTTAATGTTAATATATTATTTTAAAACAATGTGTATAGTAGGTGGTCTTCATTTCCTTCACTCTTAGAAAGCACTGCCAGAAACCCTGACGATGCAGGTCAGTTCATAGGTGCACATTCCTTCACAAATCTGCAAATCAGATTACCAAAACCAACCAACTTTGAAGGGACGTGGGTTTTTAGGGCCCCTTGGAGTTCAGGGGCCAAGGGGCAACCCTGCTTTGCTCAGTTAGAAATCCAACTTTAAAACGGGACTGAAGCTGTTTAACCATCACAGGTAACTGGTGAGGAGTTTTGTTGCTATGGACTGATGAGTCCTGTTGCTGTGGTTACCTCCAAGTTAACCCTGCAGACTGATTCAGAATGGAGATCAGACCTGCTCTGTACAGCCGTGGTATAAAATAATAACATATTAAGCACAATGTGTGTCATAATTAACTGTATTTCTTTCTTTTGTAGTTCTGCGAGTGCTTGAAGTCAATCATCAGAGACCAGCGCAGCGTGATTGCCACGGTCCTTCTCGGAATTGTCTCCATCGTCTGTTACGGCATGGCACCGTCAACTACGTTACCCACAATCCTTATTCCCTTTACTCTGTGGATGGCAGGTTAAAGGAGCTCTGCATGAGGAACCTGCAAAACAAACTGAACTGAACTTTTACTTGACAAGGACTGACTGGAAAAACCTTCTCAGGACGGTGCACGCTGGTCATGTGATGCCTTATGAGTCCGCTTTACAAAAATACTTTCATTGTATTGTGCAGATAATGTTTAATGTTTTGTGCTGATACATTAATTAATAGATTTGATATCACTTTATAATAACCATCATTAATAAATGGTAAACTGATAGTAAACTTAAGTTATTAGTGATGCCATCTTTTGTTATTTTTTCAATATTTTTAATAATCTAAAATAATGTTTATTAACTATGTATCATATCATAGCTGATAAGAGAAAATAACAGTTACTTTGTCCTTACATTAGAGGCGATCATTATTACAGTATTACTAATAATTAGTAAACATTATTAATTATCATTTCAATTTTTTTTAACAGTGAAATAACTTTTAACTAACTAAATTAACTATCAATAAACAATTTATTAATGATGGTTATTATAAAGTGTTTCCCATTTGTCATCTCTTTTAAGTGTGGGGAAATACATGAAATCTTTAATATAGGTATACAGTTAGCCATGCATTTTTGCTAACAGTGACTCACCGCAAAAGTGAATATACTGTCAACAACAATATCTGAATGTATATATATACATATAGTGGGTATTTTATATTAGTGTACTTAATATAATATTGTAAATATGACAAATGTTTAATAAACAGTTTATTTTTACTTGTGTGTCTCTTGTGAGCGTTTCTTTCTGCACATATCCAATCACAAATTAGCCTCATAATGTGTGATATTTCATGACATATTTTCTTATTGAGAGACTCAGGTTTCTATTACAGTAATACAAAATGTCTGGAACTGTACCACAAAGATAAATTGCAAAAAATGCTGATTAATGATGGCAAAATCTCAGTGAATCATATCAAGTCAGTGTCATCATTGTGGTTATAATACTGCACGTTAAACTTTTGAATTTTACCATATGTTCTGTTGGATCTAGCTACTTTGACATTGCATTTCATGTCATTTTATTTCTATAATTATATGGTTTGTTTATATTTGTCTAAATATCCAAGAAAGTGCTGAATAACGATGAGTTTGGTTTGCAGCCCAATCTAGTCAACGAAACACAAAAGCTGTTTATTTGGGCGTGATGGCTCAATATCAGTGACCTTTTCAATGAGGATTTAACTTGTTTCCAAGTCAGCTTTCTTAATGAGGACCCCTGACCTTAATACACAACAAACAATGCCTGAGTTTCAAAATCCAACCACGGTGCAACATGATTACAGAAAGCTCCTTTATGTATGTCCAAATCATTCTGAAACATTGACCAATATCTAATCCTGCAAACCACTCTTGACCCCTCCCAGCTTCAACATAAATAAAAAGGCTGTCAGGCACTTTTCTGCTTTCACACTGCCATCATGTTCCTTTACGAACTCCTCAGCTTTTTCTTTGTAGCTTCCAAAAAGGAAGAGGAATCCAAATATGACCTGTCCCTTTACAAACGTGGAGATTTACTCGAGGTCCCCAGGACATTGTTCACACATTTTGGCATCTACCTGGGTAACAACCGTGTGGCTCACCTCATCCCGGACATCCTGCCTGTGATTTCAAAGAATAAGTCTGCAATTGCCAAGATGGTGACAAACAACCGCCTGCTGATGGGGGTTATCACGAAGGTGGCCAGCGTCAGAGTGGACTCTGTGGCAGATTTTGCGTACGGTTCAGAGATTCTGGTCAACCACATGGACAAAGTGTGCAGCCAGCCAGCTCTGGACGGGGACGAGGTGGCCAGAAGGGCTGAGAAGCTCCTCGGGTCTGTGACCTACAGCTTACTGTGGTACAACTGCGAACACTATGTCATGTACTGCAGATATGGCATGGCCATCAGCTACCAGACATACCAGGTACAGTTTAAATGATTAAAGGATATGTTGACATTGTTTTATTCACAATAACCTGTGTAAATGATGGAGGACAGAAACTACAGTCCTCATTCTGTATAAAAATTAAATCCAAAGTTTAAAGGCATACCGAGCAGGATTTGACTAAAAATATCTCTCTCAATCATCACTTATGACCCAACAGAAGTATGTGGTGGTGCCTGCATTTTCTTATTTTGTCATTATTTTGCTGTGTTCAGAACGCAAAATTCCCTTTTTTGTTTTCCTGACAAACTTTTCTTGCTAAGCTACAGTGGAGGAGTAACGAAGAGGGAATATTGTACTGAAAATACATTAAATTTGGAAGAATGTCATTTTATTTGACAAAGTCAGGCTGTTGAAGCCTCACATTAACTTCAGCTGAACACTGAAATACATTTTTGCGTTGAACAAACTGTAAATTTTGTCCCCCACTTTCACTGGAATTGGAGTAAGAAGGGATCTCAGAAGGAACAGTTACAGTGACCACTGACTCTTTTAATAGATGGAATATGGACGCGTGTGCCCTTAAAAGGGCAGACTTAAAAAATGTAAACCTAGGAATAGGATTAATTAAAGTACCATCCATCAGTAGGTGACTTGAGGGGGGATGAGAGGGAATGCCATCCTGCTTGTTAGCAAAATTAACAAAATGCATCTTCCTTGTTAACCTGCCAACCCCTCTCCATCCCCTTGTAGTGCAGGGGCAGAGGGGTTGTTACTCCAACAAAGGACTGTTCAAGGGTAACACTTTGGTCCTTGTAATGAACTAATTTAATAGGCAAAGCAAAGCAAATTTATTTATATAGCATATTTCATGCACAAATGCATCCCAAAGTGCATTACAGAGTACAATAATAGGTCATAAGGCCCTTTAAAGTCCTTATAAGATGTTTATTCATCATTATTATTTGTTAATAAGACAATAGGAGTGTTTATCATAGCAGCATAAACACATTTTTTGTTAGATTCTAAGATATTTATTAGCATTTTTCAACAGTTTATAGACCTTTAAACCTTTACTAGGGTTTTTTGTTGCTTTATTAAGCTTAATATGCACTTATTAATAGATAATTATACATTTTGCAGCTAATGCAAGAACAATGCCTTATTAAGTTTAATAAATCCTTTATCATGCACTTATTTACAGTTAAATATGTTTTTTTCCCCTTGCATTTATTCCTTTGCTAGTGGTGTGTGAAGGTGTTAAGAACTTGTCTTTTCATCACCTGGGTTTTCCCATTGAGCCATACCCTCTGTTAAAATTAACAAATTCCCAAACTTTTCATGTCAAGGACACCCAAATAGATGCAGATTAGACTACTGAGCTTGAATTTAAGAGGATTTTGTCTTAATTTAAACCCCCCTGATCTTTTTATTTGTATGTTTGAAGATAATGAAAGTCTTCAGAGTTAATCAATGATCAAACAAGGATCTGTTTTAGTTACAAGAAATCAAAACGGCCAACTTTATTTCTTCCTCGAACCCCAGTTTGACAACCACTGATCTATGTCTGGTTTACTGCTAAATACATCAGAAAGGTTTTAAATATACTGTATATAAACTACTATGATTATTTATGTCATGATTGTGAAAAACACCCTCCTTTCCTTGATTATTTTGAGCAATAATTAAGAGATTTATGTGCAAATGTTCATTTGTTTTTCCACAGTCATCTTTAATACTTCAGATTGGTGCACGAGAAAGGTCACATGCAAAAGCCGAAAGTTTAAGGTTCACTGCACGTGCAGCGTTTGCAATGTCGTCATGTCGTTTCCCTGGATTTAGTGAAAAACAGATTATTGGACAAGTTTGGTTGTAACACTCAGTGTGAGGTGGTGTTAATCTAAACCTGTTTACTTTCTTATTTCACAATGACGGGCTACTTTAATACCTGAAATTCAGACTTGGTGACATTTTGGTCAAGGGTGGATTATTCTCACAGAAGAGAGTTGTTTGCTTCAGTCCACTGGAGTGAAAATGAACTTATTAATGAGGCGAGTAGCTCCATCTAGTGTTACTTCACACCCCAAATTACTGCCAGTCTGGAGGTAATGAATACGTTCCCTTGATAATAGACCTCTGCTGCTCAGGTAATTCGATATTTACTTAGCCTCAAGTCACTGTCTAATTCTCTCATCCTCTTTTCTTGCAGTTCTGCACAACAGTACGGAAGATCGTTTGCAGCAGGATGAGCTCCTATTTGACGGCGCTGTGTGGTGTAGGAGTCATGCTGTATCTGGGCTGTGTGACGCCGCTGACAGTTTTACCGACTCTGCTCATCTCGTTCACCATCTGGATGGCAGCCTAACGGCCTCTGGAGGGAAAAGACTCACAGACACGCTAGTGGAGGCTGAAATGAAGTCCTGTGGTTTAGCTGCGTGACTAAAGGCATTGGGAAAAGAATGTGTCCACGATAATTAAAATCTCACTATTTTACTGTTCTTTGGACGTGTTGATTTTTTTTTTATACATATATTCTGATGTTTTATTTTTCTTTGTCTTAATAGTCTTCATGCTGTTAGATTTTTTTTTTTGTTAGATGTCTAATTTTGTAAGATATTCATCATTAATGTTCACCAGGCTCTGATATTCAACATTAATCTCATTTAAAAGGAGCAGCTCATAGATTATAAATGGACTTTGACTCAGCACAGAGGCAAACTTCTAATGACTAAGATAAAACTCAGCAGAAAAAAAGAGATGGACTAATGGATTCATGATGGGATTCGCAGATGGATGTTGCGGGAAAGCTGTTATGAATGATTTCCTTAGTTTGTCATCAGTGGGATACTATGCTTTTATAACGCCCTAAGAGGCTGGCTTGGACGAAGTGCAATAAGTGTCTTTGTAATGGAACACAGTATACATTTGATTTATCGTAATGTCAAATGTCAAGTGTGTTTGTCAGTCTATTAAATATATTTCTACCTGCTTGCTGCTGTTTTTCTTTGTATGAAATACCAAATAATTTTACTTTTGTTCTCTTCTGCCATCCTTGGGTGCAGATCTCAGGGGGAATGGAGGGGATGAGTTGGCCTAATGTTTAAAAAACATCAAGTAGAAGAAGTTGACGCCACTTCTGAAATAATTCAACACTTTTTGAAGGTTTGTTTATGTCTATGTCTCCACTGCTCAGTGGGATGAACCACATATATTACTTTCCTGTCGTGGTGTGAAAAGAAGTGCTGCAGTGCCGGGCCAGTCAGTGCATGTATTGAACATCTGTGGCAAATACTTCATCACAGGTTTGTTAATGATGTTACTGAGTAAATGACAACCGAGCTGATTGTGCCTGTAGATTGAAGTGAATCAGAAAAGAGTCTGACGGTGTAACAAATGTTTTCGCTGTAAATAAATATGTCCCAACCGTAAAACACCTGCTTTTAGAATAGAGTCTGTTATTGTGAAGCAGAGGGTATTTTAATGTTAATAATTCACATATATTGAGCTGACCTATCTTGTAATAATGGACCTTGTAAAAAGCATGTAGAAACATAGGAAGTGGCACTAAAACCAGAAGAAAAAGTTCACATAATAAGCAAAAACTGCAATCAGCGATCACGCTTCACTCCCTCCTGCTTTAAGTAAGTCCAAGGCTACATTTCACCGCTCCTTAATTTGCAGCCTTGCTTAATTGTATACAGTGCCTTGACTGTGCCTGATGAGAAAAAAGCATTTAAATACATGAAAAGAATGCCCATGGGGACGTACGTACATGCTTGGGGGGAAAAGAAGCCATAAACAACCCCGATTAGAGTTAAATGTTTTGCTCATTACTGCAGAGAATGAGGTCAACCTTTTGTCACTGCAACATCAACAACAGCATGGCAACGCTGGGTAACATCCCTGAACCTTCTCTTAGCATTTCCCAAGACAATTTGAACAAAGCAAGCAAAATCATCTTGCTAACAGATCAGCCGAATACAGGAGATACTTCATGGAGACCAGTGTTATTAAATGCTAGTAAAAACAACCTTGAATTACAGGTTGATTAACTATCTCAAGAATCTGAGTTGGACATTATTTGTCCTGCTTTTGTCCAAAGGAAACACATTCACAAAGGTTTCATGACCCAGAGGAGACACTTTGTGGTCAACAAAGAATGTATTTAAGCAATAAATCAATAAATCTTTATTATAGTTTGGTGGTGGATCTGCACAGTCCTACAGAGAGATTAACTTCAAGTAAGTTCTTGAAAGGGATGAAATTGAACTCAATGGTTGAAAATTAACCCTTATTATCTGTATTTCTTAAATATGGTTTAATTATTTTGAGAATCTCAGAATCAGTGTGAGTAACAATGTCAAAAAGGGCAAAGTAGACAAGCAAAAAGTCCACCACAGCAAGGAGAGACAAAGATACAGGAAGGCTGTGATGCTCAGCACATGACCGGAACAAAATACAGATATATGTACATACTGTTTAGACTCTTTATTTTATTAACCCTTTATGTAGGGCTGCCCCCTTATAGTCGCTTAAACTGTCGTGAGAAAAAGTCTTCGTCAACCAAGTTTTCATTTATCTGATAGTTGCAGGGTACTATAGTTCAGTGTTTTCATGAGCCAGTCACTGTTTTTTCTGTCTTTTGCGTGTACACAAAATGATATACAATTGTTTCATGATATTCCACTGATCGATAGTTGATGGAGGATTTTGTGCCAAGCAATACAGCAATACACCTGAAAAGGGGAAACAAAGCAAAACTGCTAGCAGATGTAAAACATGGCTGTAGTAGACAATGCAAGTTTAATGCATTCCATATGTTTATTTGGCCTCAAAAATACTAATTTGATAAGAAACACTGAAACTGCCAAACTGTAAACATAACTTTGTTTACAAATAAACCCGCCAGATGCACATTTTCTTCTGCTGCCTCTTGGTTTCAGTGAGGATGTTGAGTTATACACAATAAATGTTCTAACGGGCTCCGGAGAGACAGCTCATGATAAAAGACTCTGATTTAACACCCTGGTGGAAGCTGAAATGAAGTCCCGTGGTTTAGGTTCGTGACTAAATGCACTGGGAAACAAATGTTTTCGTGATAATAAACATGTCAGTGTTTTACTTCTCACGTCTTTTGGATAATTGTTGATTTTTTTTTTTGTTTATATCTCAGCTGATGTTTTATCTGTCTTTGTCTTGAGCATTATAGTTGTTCTTTTGCAAACTTTTTTTGGTTAGATATCTAATTTAGTAAGTTATTCATCATTAATGGTCACCCGACTCTGAAATACAACATTTATCTCATTTAATAGGAGCAGCTCATAGATTATAAATAGACTTTGATTCAGGAGACGAACAACTGAAGACAGAGACAAAACGTCACAGAGATATTTAGAAAGAAGAGACGATGGCTATGGTAGGCATGTGCACAAAATGACTAAAATCCATCCACCTTGTTAACCTGCCATCCCCACTCTTCATCCACTAATAGCAGAGAGAGTGCAGGGGCAGAGGAGTGGTAAAGTAGAAAAGGTTAGTGTAGTCTGCCTGACTCATTGATCCTTTATCTGACTGAGGTTAAGCTAAAATCTCTGGCCCTGACCACCGCTCTGACATATCAGGAGCATAACTGTGCTGTGTATTGATAAATACAGGATGACGGCATAGCAGATGGATTTGTAATTGCACCTTTTTCAGTCAGTCCCACCCTTCTGTGAGTTTTGTCATGGATATATAATATTCTTTAAATTATATAATATAAATACTCAATTCTATACTGTATTATGGCCTATACACACGACAGAGTAGCGTCACCTTCATGATAAAAGTGACAAGTAGCAACATGTAGTTGCAGAAGAGTGAGAGGATCATAGAGACACACTGCTGCCTGTAGTGCACCTAGAAATTTTCAGCAATATTTGTCCAATCATTCAGTGGCATCTGTGCTGCTGGAAATACATCCCCAAACCCTCCCGTTAAAATTTAACAAACCACCGACTGGATATATCATAGTGTATGCGGATGGATGTTGCAGGAATGTGTGTGTGTCCATCCTGTTCTTGAGATCATAATATCCCAATAACACCTGGAGGGAATTCCATCACATCTGGCACAAACGTCCACTTGGACTCAAGGATGAACTGTTTCGATTTTTGGCCATAATTCGAGAATTCGTAAATTAATCATGACAAAATTACACACAAACGTCTAATAGCATGCAATGATAAAGTGATGAGATTTTATACTGAAAAGACAGCATGTTTCTCACTGGAAAATATTCATACTTGTCAATCAATTGATTAAAAAAAAGTTTTCAGGGTCTTCACTACATATATTTTACAGACATGGATGTAAAGTAAACCTTGTCTGGTTGGCAGAGACATGCAACTGCGAGGCGGTAACTCTAGTTTATAAAGCCACAATATAAAATAATTTATTGTAACGCCGTGCTCTATAATAATACAGAGGGTAAAGTAATTGTGTGACTGGGTTGTGGCTCGACTTACTAGAAAGTACCACAGATTCAGGCGGGTGGGTCAAATGACAGAGGAATGCTTTGAGTATTTATGACTTACAGTAGCGCAACTTCCACCCCTTCTCTGTCACTCTCTGTCTCTCAAACACACACAGACATACTGGCTGGAGCGGTCACAGCATCAGTTGTGAAGGACTCAAAGTCTGGAGAAAGATCAAGGACGCCGTTCACATCTGACGCCAAAGATCATCTTTGAATGAGAGACAAGAGTTACAACCCTCCATATGACCACCTGTCACATGACCAAAAACTGGGTTGAAATTCAGTAACTACAGCAGAGCTGCATCCATGATGATCTACTGTAGTAAGTAGACTTTGAGGTAAGATTATTTTATCTGATACTATTTCCAAGGTCATGTATGAACACATGACATGTATCTACACACAACACTGGTATTGAACTATCAGAAGCTCCCTGAGCTCAGATGAGTCAAACTGATGTCAGGATGTTTTCCATCAAACCAAATGCAGATAAAACAAAAACAAAAAAACAGCTGGACATCCAGGATAGTGACATGTAAAAAGTCACTAGGGTCGAATTGTATAAATTTATCTCCTCCCTTGAAGCTGAGTAACATGGCTAAACACCCATGTTAATGAAGGATAATTGCCTGGACATACACTTAGGCACTAACCCTGCAGAGAAGCACGATGCATTGATTCAACAGGGGCTGATGTAATGGGCCGAAGCCCCCAAGTTCTATTAAGTGGAGTGCAGGTGCACAGCTCCTGCTGAGATTGAAAAGTAACTGAGTTTTGTCACCTCTAAAATTGACGCCTCTCAGCTTTTAGCCTGGATTCACTGAGGGGAAATCTGATTTTCATATCTATATTCCCACAGCGGTATCCTTATTTTAGCCACAGATAAATACTTCAAACATGGATCACATGGCTGCCTGGGCAATCCGGCTTTCTGTTTCTGTATGAACAGAGTGGGATAAATCTTTACTGAGAGCACAAACAAACTATCTGTCTCAAGAATACAGTGGGATTCGCTCTGAGCATAAACAGTGTCATAAGGGCCATTACAGGGTAAAGAGGCATTATTGTACTCTTAGTCTTGATGAATTTGTTTGTTTCATTTCTTTCAAATATGTACATATAAAAACTTTTGGTATTGTTTGAAATTTTATCCCTTTACAGAGGAGACTTTCTTGATGCTCTGCTATTTGAGCGTAGCCGTAAGCCTCCATTTCCTCATTTTCAACAGTTTTTTTTTTCACCCAGACCACAGCCTCCAGGGATATTAAAGTCCAGACATTCCAGCTGTGAAATGGTTCCCACACACTGGTAGTTACTCAGTTATTACTATCTCTCAGGCAATGGTCTTTGTGAAACATCGATTTAGATGCAGTAAACAACACAAATATTTGTCTTAGATTTGAATAAGGTATTTAATCAAGTTGATCACATTATCGTTAATAATAATAATAAACTTTGTTTCCATAGCACAAACAGATGAGGCAAATAAAATACAAAATAAAAGAGAAATAAAAGCCAAGGTACAGGATGGATGAAAAACAATAAAACACGTAAGATCAATTAATTAGAATAACAAGGATTAATAAAAACACATATCTAACAAAGAGATTCAAAAGAAGCTAAAGACTGAGTGTGGCTGCGTTCGTTAGGTGGAGAGTTTCATAGTGTAGGGCCCTAATCGCAGACCTATCATAATTGAATCTCAGGAAGTTTTTTGGGACATCCCGGATTGAAGATCTGTGAGATTAACCAGGCTGCTTGGATCTGAAGGGTTCAGCGGCATGTACAACTGTGTGATATCAGCAAAAAAAGTGTTTTATGTAAGATCCATTTAGTCTGGGTTCGCTGACATAAACAAACGTCACAGCAACACATAAGCACACACAGTGAACAGCAAGCAGAATTACCTTTTCATCAATTTTTGATATGTATTGTTTATGTACAATGCGTTGATTTGTGCTTGATAGAAGTCTGTACAAGCATGTGATACCTACTCCTTCCACCTCTTTTATAGTCTGCTAATCTGGTAAATCAGCTGCTGTAGATGCTTGTAAATTCAGAGACTCGTCATTCAAGACTCGGAGTTGGGAATCTGACTCACACCAATCAGCCTGATATGCAGTGGATTGCAGCAATAGTCAAGGTACAGTAGCTCCTAATCTGGTGAGTGTGTGTTACTCTTAAATACTCTGCTTTAAAATGTGGTCTATGTAAATTCAACTACATGGACTGTAATTGGAAGTTGGATCATGCGGACTTCGCCTTGGACAGACAGGCTGCTGTCCAACAATCGAGAATTTGAAGTCCTTTCCGTCTGATCACACACAATGTCCAACTTTGGCATACCACTGGGTTCAGTGTAGGCTCTTGCAATTTTCTGGGTCCTTCTAATTTTTAGGCAAAGTCCACCATAGTAAGGGTATTATTTTTACATACGTAGATGACAACCCAATTTACATGCTAATTAAACCTAATGACTGGTTGCTTATGCACACAAAAATCCCCTCTATTTGTCTGCCTGCCAATTAAATCCCACCAAATCAGAGGTGTAAATTGGCTCAATAAAGTAACAGCCTGAAGTCCTTGATGTAACTTTACTTTTTGGTGACAATCTGATAACTACTGCCAAAGGTTTTTGTCTTGTTTTTCTAAGCCTTATCTCCGTTTTTAGTTTTAAGCCAAGAATCTGTAATGGTGAAAAAATATAGAATTACACAAGGTTATTTCATAGACAGAAGTACGCCGAGACATTTTCTCCACCTTGAGTCTCAAGCCCCGGGCTCCTAGCTTCCTAGCTCAGCTCAACAACCGACCTCCCTCCCCCTTGATCTCTATCATACCATCCTTCTGCATTCCATTTGCTGATCCACATAAAATACTTTTATGCCGAACATGGTGTGGTCTTGTTAGCGAAATATAAGTATTTGTTGTAATAAGCTGCTTGCAGAGACGACCTTTTGACGCTTGTTTTTCTGATGATGACGGGCTGAAATTAGCATTATTCTCCTACAAGAGTGATACTTAACTGAAGGCCGGACCAAATCTGGCACACGGTAGGGTGCTTGGTGGCCTGCTGGCCATTTTATAATTCACAATGCAAGACTGTTTAACACTGGGAATTTTTTTGTTTGTTTATACTAATTAGTAAATGTTCAGTAATGACCCTTGGCTGTTGCTTGGGAAGTCGTATATCAGCTCTAAAAGAGCTTAAATATGCTGTCTGTTTTAGGAGCAGTTTGCTCATGTTCATGTTTATGTTCATTAATCATTCTAACATTTAATTAATTACATGATGGAAGACGTTCCAGCTGTTTAATGTTGTGTAAACTCTTTTAAATGTCACCAAAACATTTACAGCTAAAAGTAGTTTCAGTTATCTGTTGGTCCTTGCACCAAGTTAATTTATTTAATACGTTAAGTTAATAAGTTTTTCAACTTGAAAATGGTGAATTTCAAAAAGAGATAAGTTATGGGCCTTTTAATATTTATTAAAGTTTAACTGGTCTGTGGCCTTTGTCACTTTGCAAAATTGGCTCGAGTATCCTTGTGCTTCAATGTTATTAGTTCTGAATCACGAATTCTAAAATGTGTTTTATGCCCAGTACATTTCCATCACAATACTCATAGCTCATGCTGTGTAGTACGACTCAAAACTGGGGATCTTCATGACATTGTTTAGATGTCAATATTGACTTCAGCTTAAAAAAAAACACAACTAGTTTTTCATTATTGCTCACAATATCTCCTCGCACAAAAATAATTCTCTCATTTCTTTAGTATTTTCCATTTTATTAAACTGATTTTTAAAAAGTGCATAAATACCGCCTATTGTTCCAATAGCTGAAGTGGTCTGCTGCCTAAGTGATAAATCTAGAAGAGAGACAGCACAGTTGTTGTTGTTTCCCATAACTTTATTAATCAAATGTTAACAGTAAATATGGCAGAGCAGCAACTGTATTAATTATGATGAATGCTGAGCAGTGGGGTAATACTCGTTTAAATTGACTATATAGAAACACTGTCTGGAAGGCCTGTGTGTTTGAAAAGGAAGGACAATGCCTTATCATTATTTGAATGCAAATTCGAAGCAGCCGTGACTGAAGATGTATCACGATGATCTCATTTATATTCATAAAAGACTCTGGTGTCTCTGGAGATACAGATAAAGGCTGAAGTAAACACACACAGAGAGGCATCTTTTAAGTGAAACCTGCACAGCCATATGGATAGGAAATACCTTTAATTTTATTTTTACGACGTCCCCTGTTCAAGTCATCCTGCCTTTCTCACCCCGGACATTTCCCGTCACCAGGAAAACAGGAAATGTGCAGTCATCTCTCTACTGTCAGTGTCAAAAAAAAGGCAAAAATATATGTAAAAAGACAGTTTGTGGGGAAAGTAATAATGATGCCCTTTGTGGCATAGAGCAACATCAAAATGTAGAGTAAACTTTTTGCTTAAATCGACAGTACAACCACGACATTATCTGAATAAATGATGCTCATTTTTTCTTCAACTCCATTAATTAGAACTCTATTAACAATTAAAGCAGACGTAGTGTGACGTTTCGCTCGATCAGCCGCTTCACCTTCAAACTGACATTTGGTCTTTGGATTGTGACATCACGGAGGGATGTGCAGCTTTGTAAGGAACAGGTGACATTTGGTCAATAATTGTATTTAATAGGCTGACCCCTGACAGAAGGACCCCGTGTAGCCTGGCATATTAATGTCCCTGCTGTTCAGGATGATAAATGCGCCGTTGTCCCCTGCAGACATGGTATATAAGCCATGAAAGCTCCTGCAGGTATTTAAGTATGCTCGTCACTTCAGATATCTCTGGAACATGATTCTGTTTAGATGGAGGAAATCAATAATCAGTCGCTGCTCTGTGCTGTCATGCTCAGTTACCAGCTTGCTGCATGCTGCATGCTGTGTAGTGCCATGGATGAGGAGTTCTAATGTGTAGGATGTGACTTCAGATAATGAATAAATAGGATCAGTGCATCATAAAAAAAGAGGAATTTAGAGTCATTTACATTCATATCTGAGCAACTGCTGTTTCATTGGAAAACATTTACATATTGTACAAGCATTAAATTAATATGATGAAAGTTTTCTAATTTAATTACAGATATATGACAACATTATCCACCAAATTAATGTTGTGAAATTCTCATTAATCATTTGAGGAGCTTATGGGAACTAAATTTGAGATAAGCCTTGATTGATCCCTGAAAGAGAAATTTGGGGATAAAAGTAAGTTCATAAGATAGATATAGAAAGTAAAAAATGAATAAAAAAGAATAGAAGTACATTTTAGGTGTTAAAAATGCGAGGAGACATAGAAGAAAGATATAAGTTAAACCTGAACTTACATCTGTAAGTTGTAGGTTTACAGCAGTAGCTGTGTTTTCACATCATTGTCAAATGAACTTTTAAATGATGCAAAAAAGAAAATGCAAATTAGTTTCCATCAGCTGGTTTGGAGTGAATAAACTACTGTAGGCTACATAAAGCATGGTTTCGTCAAAAGCTGCCAGTAGAGGCGGCTTTAATACACAGAGTAGAAGAAGTAGAGGCCATGAACTGGAAACAAAACCAGTTGTTTGCGGACTGCCAATAAAACTCAAAGAAGAGGAAGAAGAAGAGGAGGAAGAAACAAAACCAGGCATCTTGGCCATCTATGAGAGAAAAATGGAGAGATGTCTTCAGGAATTTCTGTCGGTTGGGCGAGTTGGAATTATTCTTTCACTGGACAGCTGACGCCAACTTTTAGTTTTAATTTTCAACCTTTTCTAATGCTAAGATGCTAAGATGCTAAGATGCACATAACTGCTGATGGACACACCACTACAAACACAAGGAAAATTGATAAAAGCTTCTCTAATCAATGTTTTTACATCAACAATTGATCAAATTTCTAGCGTGTGACACAAAAAGTATCATTTGTAGTTGAACTAACAGAGAATTAACACCTGAATCCACAGACTGCCCTGTCTCAGCCTTTTGGTTTTACAGAGCACTCAACTGTTTTCACCAAAAACTCCATGGACAAAAAAAAAAAGAAAAGAAAAAAGGAAAGGAAAATCTCCAAGACCCACCACACACTGCCTGTCCAGCAGCAAATGGCAGATATAAGAAGTTAGTGACTTGCAGATGAACCGGCTTGTCCCCACCAGAAAAACATGCCTGTTGGTCAAAACTGCAAGCTGTGTATTCCAACTGATTTGTACTGTATGTTCTCTAACTTTTTATTGCATGCAGCACTTCAGAAGCTGAATAAAGTTCACAGCCCACACCTCATATATTTTTTTAAATCAATCATTAACAACAACGGAGCAAGCAACTAATAAAAACAGGATCCAAGCTGGATTTTAGTGAAATGAAGGTCAGCATGATCATCAGCAAACACTTGTCTGTTTATTTTCCCTACATAAATGATTTTCATTCAACTTAGTTTCACTCCATATTTTCCCCCTCGTCATCTACGCCCTGCCTGCAGTAGCAATATGTGCCACCAGTGGGGCCTACCCCACAGTTTGAGAACCTTAGAAAGCCTTAGAAAGAACCATTTGTATCTACAGAGGGCACGGACCATTTTCCACAGAGTTCACCATGTTGTACTGCCATGTTTATACAGTAACCCAGAGTGGACGAAACAAACATTCACTCTAGATACAACCTTTTCCTGTTTTTTGTGAGTTACGCAACCACCACAGGTTCACCTACACGTTTGGAAGGGGAGGGTGAAGCAAGTCGCAATCGCAAAGTCGAGTGCAATCTACAGCCTCACCATGAAATGCTGCTAAATCCAACACACTGGTCCTTTGAGAACCAGACATTCTTCTCAGGAGTTGACCAAAAATGAGAGTGAATATTGGGCTTGGGTTGATAAGACAGACAGAAACATGACTCAAGACAAGACTGAGGGACTTCCATGTTTCACTCCATTTGCTACTAATCACATATTGTGTACTTTATATCAGTGATATTAAAAGCCATAATACAGTGTTTTACACATTTTAAATGCATCTTTCCTTCCATGCCAGCCATCCATTTCTTCACATTACTTTCTTTATAGTATGATAATCTATTGGCAGACTCTCAGTGTTTTCTTGTGTTGTGTAGATCATCACAGTGAGCATCACGTCTAGACTAAAGTTAAATGAGGACATGAATGGCAAACAATTAACTGGCAAACAATTAACTGTCTGAAACTGAAGGAAGAACCTCAAAAAAAAAAAAAAAGATTAAATAGTGCAGAAAATAGACAGTCGAAATGTCAAGTACACAGAAATTACATAAAGCTGAAAACTTTTAAAGCACATTGTTATGGCTCTATAATCACAACAAAACTATTGTGTTGTGCTGACATTCACATTAAATCGAGGTCATCATTTACAGTCTGCTCCACCTCCTGAAATCATGGGGGAAACTCGAAACATGCCCATCAATTCAGGGTTTCCTGGTTTTCCTCATTATTTCACCATCTGTGTAGCTGCACTTTGGGCGAAGTGGGCTTTTGCCAAGGATGCTGCCTGACAGTAATTCAATTTCCAATGGCCACATGGTGTCTTGGTTTATAACAGTGGTAATCAAATTATGAGCCCGATTACCAGCCAGAGGCTTGAACAGTTTGAAATGGGTCAGTCAGCTACGTTGTGCTACACTTAAAATGTTAAACTCTCACTGTCATTGACCATTATATAGAATGAAACCGCAAGTGTGGTGTCTAATGATGATGCAGTTTGTGGGTTGTGGAGTAGAGTTAATAAAGATTCAGGACTTTACTATCTCAGAGAAGTGTCAGTTTGCTTTAATTACTTAACATTATCTGGCCAAAATAATGCCGTTGCTATGGTCACGGAAAGATTTCTATTAAAATAAAGTCATTTTCTTGCTCAGAGTTGAGTTTTACACAGAATTTTAAATGTCATGTCATATTGGCACACCTGTTTATAATTGGTTATTAGCAGTCACCATGCCTCTCATTAATAAAGGGCACACTACTCCATTTAAGTGAAGTGGACAGTCATTTCATAAAGGTGTGTGCCTGTAATTATGTGTTGGCCCTGTGGTTCACCTGCAACCTGAAGGTGTACCCCGCCAATCGCCCAATTTATGCTGGGAAAGACTCCACCTAACCCTGCACAGGACACACAGATGTAGTTGATGGATGGGTAATGATGTTAATGCTTAAAAATTGGAAGGAAGCAAATTCAGTCGGGTCTTTAGGTCACATTATGTTTGGATTATCATGGAGATGTGTTTTTAATTCCCATCTGAGCCTGATATGTGAAGCAGTTTTAAATGAAGTAAGTAAGGTTTAGGAACAAGACGACACCACTCTTGCACATCTGTGTCTCGTAAATTCAACCACCTGAGCCTCTCTAATCCAGTCACCTGTGTATACCTCAGTGGTCAGCATGATGGCCCCACAGCAAGAGAGTCCCAGGTTCCCTCTGCAGGGAGTTTGCATGTTCTGCACATGTTCACGTGACTCTGACAAATGCTCCAATTTTTTCACACCAACAAAGACATGCATGTTATGATTAATACTCCCTTCTAAGCAGTTCTTCTTTACTTCTTCTACTACAGGAACCAAAAGGGGATGAAGCACAAAAGCTCGGGATGTGCCCCCACCTTGAATCTCGATCCCAGGTTCCTAGCTGCTCCAGTGAAATCACAATCCTAGCCGACCCCCATTCATCTCCCCACAATCGACCCCAGTCATCCCCCTGTACACGACCCTCATCCCATCCTTCCCAATCTCTGTTGCCAATCCAAATAAATGACCTTTTATACTGCACGTATGGTGTAGTCTTTGTTAGTGAATCAGCAGTTTTGCTGCCACTGTAGGTTATCCTACACACATGGAAGGGGAGGGTGAGATTTGGTGGTTACAATCTGCAATGCAGCCGGCAAAATGTTTACCAAAACGTTCAGGGAATGTTAACCGAACATTCCTGCACAATGTTTGCTGGATGTTTAAATGGCAAGTTTAAAAAACTTTGATACATTTTCAGAACGTTCTGGGAATGTTGGCTGAGTGTTTCAGAGTGGTTACATGAACGTTTCCCCTTAATGTTCCTTGGAAGTTAAAATTTTAAGTTTGCCATATGTAAAACTAATGTTTTGGGAATATTTTCAGAACCCTCTGATAAGGGCAGATAAATGTTCAGGAGAGGACACTTGTTACTTAATGCGGTTATTAGAATGTTATGGGAATTTTATGCTGCACAAAAACATGAGCATATATTATTATAACATTGTAAGAGCATCTATTAACAGAGACCTGTAAGGAAAGTTCTGGGAATGTTATGGAAACTTTATGTGTTAGTTGAGAAGCTCACCACTAAAACCAACACACTGGTCCTTTAATAAGTATCTGGTAAAACACAGAGAAAATTGTGAGAGATTTTATTTGTGTAAGAAAGTTAGCCAGAGGCTGTGTTTGAGAACAATTAAAGGAACTTTGGGCCAGTCTTGACATTCTGTAAAAGGTGTAGGCCTACGTCAGCCTGACAGAGAGCATCCTTCTTTTTAATACCTCTGTCTGGTGGACACGTGATTTTTGTAAATAGAACCAAGCTGGCCAGGACTGTTAAGACAGCAGGAAGAACAGAAGGCTGCCAACAAAAGCTATTAAATGACCTTTACAGCTGTACGGCTGTACACAGGAAAAGACCTGTCAATCACAAAAACAAACACAAAACACATCCCCTCCACCCTGTCTGAGTTACTCCCCTCAGGGGAAGAACTGTAGAATACCCCTGGCATAGAAAAAGATCAAAGGTTGGTTTTATCCCAAGTGCAATTAATGTTGTCAACAAACTACAGCAAACTTAAAAATGAGAGTGTATTCAACAACTTGTTACTGTCCTCAAGCTAAGCAGCCATAATAAAAAGACATACATTTGTCATTGTTCCAGTTTTGTACAATAACTTTTAATTATAGTTTGCTGCATTGCAAATTGTTCAGTTCTTCTGGTCTCAAACTGAAATACAAAGAGATTGTTTAGCATCTTTAACATTTGCACATTGGCTCAAGATATAAGCCCACATAAACAAACAAAACTCAGTAGCTTATTTAATAATAATAAAAAAACTAAATAAATAAATGATATCACAATATTAATGTAAAAGTGCACATTTTCACAATTTGATCCCTACAAATACAAATATGTTGCAGGAGTGTAGTTGCAACGTAATGTTGATGTGATGTTGCTAAAATATGCAATGTTGTAGCAACTTATCAAAGGTAACATTTTAAGTTTAATGTTGCAGTAATGTTGCTGCTCTTCAATCAGTATGGGTAATAAGCACCCAGATGTAAGATTAATATATACAGATTTGGTTGGTCCAAAAAGTCATAGAAATGCAACAAGTGTTGCAACTGTCCCTATAGTCTCCCCTACTATACATTATATCCTGCAGTTGGCACTGAGTACGCGACTCGCTCAGGATGAAGAGCATCAAAAACGCCCCAGTGTAAAACAAAGAGAGACATCATCTGTCGGTTTGAGGATGTTGGTGAGGAAAGGACGCGTTTCCTCCCTGTTCCTCAACCCGCCTCGTCCCCTCCGTCTCTCAGTCTCACAGGGCAGCAGGTAATGCGCTCTCAATGCCAAACGGGCTGCAGTGCGCACCGGCACAGGGCTGCGCGCGCGTTGCTCCTGCTTGAAGAGGATCACTCCATCGGTGTTTGAGAGGTTTATGTTGTTTCGGTTGTTTGGATATCACAGGAACGGGAAGTATGACAAAACCCATCACTGAACTTCACTGGAGGCAGAAACAATGAGAGGAATCTGAAAAATCTCACTCTGCAGACTGAGGTGAGTTAATCTTCATCTCAGTTTTTAAAAAATAAAATAAAAAATGCTTGTTGCATTTGATCTTGTGATCCGGACAGTTTTACAGTGTGGAAAAATCATCTGAAACCTGCTGTTTCACTGTGTGCTCATAGCTATTTACCCATGTCACGTTTCTCTGCTACAACGTTTTTTTTTTTCTTTATAAATATGACAACTTTTTTTTTATAAATATGATCCAATGCCATCTGCATTTTAACTCCTAAAGCCACTTTTGGGGCGTGACAGATTCACGAGATACCAGAAAAGAAGAAAAAACAATATTCCCATTGATAGACAATAGTTATGGTTTTGGTAATTTAAGATTTCCAGCAGTTACTCATCTTCATTCTTGATTGTCCAGACTGTCTCAAGAGGAGGTAAATACAGTAATTTTCAAATATAAAAGATCTGCAGCAGTTATCAGTAAAGATTAATACTGAATGTGGCTGTGAATCATGCCTTCAATGTGATGAATGTGATGGTCCAAGATCTTTTTAAGGGAACACGCCCCTTAAAAAGATTTTTATAGTGAAGGGCTGCACAATATGGACAAAATCAAATATCAGATTTTTTTAAAACCTCAATATTGATCAATATTCTGACAATATTTTAGGGATGACTATTGGTGCTTTCACAAAATATTAACACAGTTAGATTTTTGATAGATAATCATCAGTAATGTAGATATCAGACTGTTGAAGCTGTTCTGTTGTTTGCCTTACGTCAATATGAGTTAAGAAAATGATATCACTTAAATGTAATGCAGAAACCCAGAAAAGACAACACTAAAGCCATATCACAATTTAAAGATATCCAAACCTAAGACAATATCTAGTCTCAGAAGATGATATTGATATTATATCAATATCTTGCCAAGCCCTAATTGTGTTTTTTGACAGTAGAAGTCAATACCTGCACAAGACAGTGCACCAGGACTTGAATTGATGGAGTTTGAGGTGACTGACAGTCTAAGCTCCTGGATTAGAAAACGTGCCCATATTGCAGAAAAATCACCACGGCTGCCGTCAGAGTCTCCTCAGCTTTTTTTTACTTGCACTGTGAAACAGCCCCAAGGATTAATGACATGAGGGCATCAACTGCAGCGTGTCTCTGTGGTGTTTAGCTTATTTTAACAAGACAAATCAACAATTTACAAAATAAAAATGTGCTGGACAATATTAAATATATGGCAGGTTTTAATTCTGGTTGATGGTGTATTTTCAATACACTCATCTTATCATACGAGGCTTGTGCATGTGTGGTTTGAACATAAATCATAGTTAATCTTCCTCTGTCATGCGAGTTAGATCTTGCATCAGTGCAATCTTAATTTAAACAAATGTTCCCTTGCAGTGTACATGTATATTGAAAATAATACTACCACGGGGTCGCTGCTGTCTGAAGACACAATACATTTTCATTAAACTGATTAATTTGTTCGGATTATTCGACATGGAGTTGTATTTATGTTCAGCAGCATGCTGGAGCTGGTCAAGGAGCTAATTTAACTACTTTATCTTGTGTTTTGGAAGTTTAATCTATAACAATGCATCCCAATTTATAAAATGCTCACATTAGTTGGGATGAAAAATTTAAAGGGATAGTTCAGGTTATATGAAGTGGGGTTGTATGAGGTACAGTGTACCTACAGTAGTAGTCAGTGTATTACCTACAGTAGATGGCGGTCGACGGCATGGTGTAGGAGGCTAAGCAATGCACTGCATGCAGGGTCAACAGCAAAATGTATTTTGGCCACCTTAAAAAGGCCCACCCCCAAAAAACACAATAGGTTTGTGTTTACCCTGTAATTAGAATATTTCTTCTTTAAATTGCTGTCAAACAGCCTTGCATAACATTTTATAAAAGCAGTTATGTAAGCCATATATTGATCTCTCCAAACCAACCAAACTCCTCTGGCAAAAATTCATTTTTCTCTGCAGAACACGAGAGTTGCTGTTCTACAGCTGCCTCAGTCTATTAGTTTGTTTGTGTTGTGGTGTGACTTCTATGTTTTAAAGTGTTAGTTCAGATTCAACAAAGTCCGACAGTAACACAATATTTAACCAATCGAGGCAGCAGTAGACCAGCAACTCCTGTGTTCTACAAGGTACAGTGACTGTTTTTGCCAAAGGAGTCTGGCTGAGCGAGTGAGAGTGATATTTGGCTTATGTAAGGGTGTTTTCTTGTCTGAAAAGGCTGTTTGATGGCAAGGTAAAGTGGCGAAAATATTCTAAATATTGATTTTTTTTTAGATGGGCCTTTTTTAAGTGGATAAAATGTGTTTTGCTGCTGACTCTGTCCACAGCAATACACAGCTTATCTTCCATGCTGGTACTCCTCTCTGCTTCTCCAAATTGGGGTCAGGTTGAACTCTGTCTGCTGTTGGTAATACACTGACAATCAATAATAACCTCATGCAAACCATTAAATGTAATGGTTTTCAGTGCCCCAAGAGAAAGTAAACATTTTTTGTTTGTTGATGCCAGCCTATTACTTTTGGAGAAACACTGAAAACATTTTGCTTGTTAGCTGCAAATGAATTTAAAAAAAACAAACAGAAATCAATAGACTGTCTGATGTCCATCTTTTTTTTTTTACACAGAGTGACTTATGGGGACTGTTGGCCATGGATCCAGCAGATCAACTAAACACGACTCATGTGGAAAATTCACAGCTTGAACTGAAATCTTACAACTGCTGCTCGACCACAGACATCATAAATGGCGAGAACTTTTTGCAGTTGGACGACAGCACAAAGCTGGTCGGAGTTCAGGTTATTCTCATCCTCGCTTACAGCACAATCATTTTGTTCGGAGTCATTGGAAACGCCTTGGTCATATATGTCGTCTACAAGTTTAAAAACTTACGAACGGTCACAAACTTCTTTATTGTAAACTTAGCTGTGGCAGACCTGCTGGTGAACACGCTGTGTTTGCCTTTCACGCTTGTCTACACGCTGTACGGCGAGTGGAAGTTCGGCCAGGTGTTGTGCTTCATGCTGCCCTACGCTCAAGGCATGGCAGTGCACGTGTCCACCATCACTATGAACGTCATCGCCCTGGACCGTCACCGGAGCATCGTCTACCACATGGAGACCAAGATGTCCAAAGACATGTGCGCTGTGGTTATCGTCATCACCTGGGCTGTCAGCGCCCTGTTGGCCAGCCCTCTCGCCATCTTCAGGGAGTATGGAACGTTTGATCTTTCACCGGGTGAATCTATTCAGGTGTGTACAGAGAAGTGGCCAGGAAGCAGCATGAACGGGAGCATCTACAGTATATCAGCACTTCTGGTTCAATACGGTTTACCCCTGGTTATCAACTCTGTTGCCTACATCCGCATCTGGAATAAGCTGAAGAATCACATGACTTGCGGAGGTCGAAATGACCGCCATCAGCGTAGAAAGAAGACAACTAAGATGCTGCTGACCATGGTGGTGGTCTTCGCAGTCAGCTGGCTGCCTTTCCACGCATTCCAGTTGGCTGTTGACATTGACAGCACTGTGTTGTACATGAAGGACTTTAAGCTGCTTTTCACTGTGTTCCATATTGTGGCTATGTGCTCGACGTTTGTCAATCCCATCCTGTATGGGTGGATGAACAATAACTACCGGACGGCCTTTTTGTCTGTGTGTAAGTGTTACCAGCCCTTCAGTCGGAGGTCAACATGCTGCAAAGGCAGAGAGACACAAAACAATAGAGACGTGGTTTGTACAGATTGCAAGTCAACAAATGTCTAAGTTGCACAGTAAGTTTATTGTAGAGAGTGCATAAAAGAAGTGGATATAGCCTCCTGGTTTGAAAAGTGAACTCAATGCAGAAACTGTGCCTTAAATCTGCATTCTTTCTCATGGCCAGCAGGGGGAGACTGCACTGTTTATTTAAAAAAAGGCAGATTGTATAGAAGTCAATGAGAAAATCACCATACTTCTCACTTGATTTATTTGCTAAAGAGTTTATGGATTAAATCGGTAGTTTCAAGTCTTCCTCAATACAGCATGATGTTCATTTTGTCCCATTTAGAGTAAAATCGAAGAGTTGACAAGTTGCTACCATGATAAACTGTCAGTCACGATAGAGGCATAACAATGCATATCAATTGAACTGTATCCATTTAAACAGCCAAGGACTTGTTTTTGCTTGCTGTCTGTATTTTCGTCTGAGAACTTTAATGATTTCACAGTGCGCTTTTCGTTCATGAAAGTAAATTGTAACATTTTGGCCGCCTAAAAATGTCTTGTGCAGCGTTGTACTCAGAGACACTCTAACCCCTTGGCTCGACCACAAACTTCATGACAACATCATGCTCGTATGACGACAGTATTCATGCCACACTGAGGCATACTTAGACTCTGTGACAGCAGCAAATGAGCAGCCAATCTGTCTGTGCAGTTTGCAGTTTTCCTCGATATGTGTGAATATTCCTGATCTATTCTTCCATCAACACAATGCATATGATTGAAGCACACTGCAGTGTGTGTGTGAGTGAACAAAAGAGAGAAAAGAAAAAAAGAGTGCAAGGGGCTGCACTCAGGATAGACAGGTGTTGGTGATCAGAAGAGAGAAATTAAAGTTTAGCAGTGAAGTTGTCTGGTGGCAGTAAATGTACAGTTTGCCCATAAATAAACACTGCAGAAGATGTTCAAGAAGTTCTGTGTGTTGGTTCACAACCACTGGGTAAAGTGAAGGGAAAGTCTGTGGGATTGTAAATTGGGGCAGAGTATAGGTACCTAACTCACAAAATGTAGATAAACATATTTATTCAATGCCTTTTTACTGGGCATCAATCGTGCATATTGTGGAAAAGCAGATTTGAAGCCTAAATAAACTCAGCAATGGCTAACCTGGCTAGTGCAACCCCCTACTTGCTCATTTATTTATTTATTTTTGACTTTCTGACTTGTTTACTGGAACGCCACCAACTTGGGTGTGGCATCATTCCTTGCTCCGACTTCCAAGGTTAACGGAACGCAGCATTTAGCCCCTCACTCCTCCCCAGCTCCACCCTCTTGTCCAATTATGGTCCCGTCCGGCTCCACAACAAAACCAAGATGGTAACGGCCAAAATGCCAAACTTGAGGCTTCAAAATGGTTATTCCACAAGCCAGCGGATGACATCACAGTGGCTAGATCCACTTCTTTTATACAGTCTGTGGTTCACTGATAATCATTTGTGCAAATGTGAAGTTGTGTTTTGTTTGAGCTTCTCAAAGTGAACGATGATAAATATGATGCATGGGGTTGGAAGAAAGAATCATTTAAACATTTAAAGAATGGCTTCAACCTTATAGAAACTAAAATTAACAACTGCAACAAAGGTGGGTCACACCAGCCCTCATTCCAGTCAACACTTGTATTTGTGAGTCAAACTGTGCTGGATATTCCTCAATATATTTATGATTTTTCTGTTTTTCTTGATGTAGTAAATGATTCGAATCTTAAATTTGGGAACAGATGTCTCAACCGTTGGAGCTCTGTTAAGGCATCACAGCCCGTCTCTATAGACTGGGAGTAAAATGGGTGTCAAACTAAATAAAGTAATTCACGTTGCAACAAAATGCATGTGAAAAAGTACGTGGCAGGAGTTGTAAAAGCGGTAGTGAAGGAAGTGGATGATCTGTGTCGACCTCACTCTGACCGTCACTACGGTCTAAATAGAATGATAACCTTCGTTCCGCCTACTCTCGAGACCTAATGTAAACAAAGTCATGCCCATGACCCCCGGAGGCGGAACTTCCCGCACTATAAAAGCGGGGTCAACTTCCGGCTCATCCTCTTTGCCTTTCTCGCCTCAGAGACCAGGTACAGGTAGGAGATTGATTAATCCATATGAAACCATATTTCAATTCGTCACCCAGGTGGTGCAGGTGCCTTGTGTCCCTGTGAATTGTGTGGTTTTATTGCTTTGTTGCTTTGTTGCTTTATTGCATTAAGTTGCTGCATGATAGCATTGTGCTACACAGTCTATTGTAGCCTGAATCTAGCATGTTAGCATACTAGCTGTCCACAGTGTTTGTGGTGAGTTTTGTTTGTTTCTTTTGCATGTCTTTCAGGGTTTTCCAACCGTGAAACATTGTGAACACAGTATACTTTCATTATTGTGTTGGTAAGTATTTAGCCTATATTGTACCCTATATCGCTGTTCGCAGTTGGTGGGGTTGGTGTTGGGCCTGCTAGGTACGTTCGCGTGCTGGTGCAGACCATTATTCTTTGGGTGGCTTGTTTCCCTATACTGCTGTTCGCAGTCAGTTGGGTGTGCTGTAGCCTTAGCCTGCTTTATCAAAGAGGCTTCATGGCTTCGCATTGCTGCCGTTTTTGTCAGTTAGCAATGGACCCCCATGATGGGCATCGGGAATGCCCCTCATGCTTGGGGATTGCTCATTTAAAGGAGGACGTGGATAATCCCTGCAGTGCTGCACGTGACCTGTCTAGGGAGGAACGACTCCGCCGTGCTACCAGGGTTCGCAGCTCGGTGACTGAGCGTGGCAGAGAGAGGGACCGCTCCCCGGGGGGGCCGGGTCGTAAGCGTGCTCGTAAGCACTCACGAGACCGGCGTCGTGATTCGCCTCACAGATCAAGCCGTGAGGAGGTGCTTAAGCAGCACCCGCTCCCTGCTACTTCAACAGAGACTAGTGGCTCTGATCCACAACTGCAGATTCTCACCGCTCTCCAAGCTTTATCTGAGAGGATGGACAGGTTTGAGGCTCGTCATGCTTCGTCATCACTCTCGCTACCTCCCGGGCAGGATTGTGTTCCTCCTCGGGGACTGCGGTGCCATGCTGGAGAGGAGGCCACCAACGATGCCGACGTGCTGTCTCTTTATGCTCCCCACTCTCTGTCGGATGGCGTGCATCACTCAGAAGGGGATCCCCATTCTGATACTGCAGAGGTAGATGAGGAATCAGCAGGGGTTGGAGAGTGTACCACAAATCCTCTTGTATCAAGGGTGTTTAGCGCAGCAAAAATCGTTGGTCTGCAGCACCCCATGTCTGACCCAGCCCCTGTGGGAGGTGTCTGGGAGGGCATATCTCAGACTAATTCCCCACCTTGCATTCCAGTAGCAGAAGATTATGCTTCAATGCTGAGAACAGCGTGGAAGAAGCCACATCAGAAACCCCAATTCAATGCAGGCTGTAGACGCTTGGCTAATGCTCGGTACCCAGTGGAGACTGGACTGGGAGATATGCCACCAGTAGAACAGGCTATAGCGTCATGGACTGCACTCGGGCCAGCCCGGGTTTCTGCTAACCCGCGCTGCCCCAGGAAGGAATGTGCTAAAACTGACCGCCTGATTTCACGCTCATTTAATGCTGCTGCACGTGCAGCTCGCGTGGGCAACGCTTTGGCTATTCTTCTAGCAGCATTGCGTAAAACAGTTAGCACAGAGGATCACGATTCCAGGGCTCTGGTTGATTCTGCTCTGTCAGCCCACTCACAGCTAACACGTGATGTGGGGGAGGCTATGTCTTCAGCTGTATTGTGTCGCAGACAAATATGGCTGGCTCAGACCTCTTTGCCAGATGCCATAAGGAATGAATTGATGAATCTGCCAGTTGTGCCAGGGCAGGTTTTTCATCCCAATTCTCAGGATGTACTAGATAGGGCTGAGCGCTCTATTACACTGAGGGAGACGGTGCAGCGGGCTTGCCGTAAACCAGCCACGGCCTTCAGGCAGGGGTCTAAAGCACCTCAAAAGCTACAGCAGTCGGCCTGGCCCAGACATGGGGGCAGCGGCTCTGCTGGGGCTCATGAACAGAGTTTTCGGGCCCACAGTCAGAATGCTGCCACAAATCCTCAGAGGAGGCCTCAGCCCCGAGGGGGAGGTCAGCAAAGGAGCTCAGGCAGGGGTGCAGGCCGCAATGGCGGGCCTGCATAGGGGTCAAGGGCCGGCCGTCGACTGTCCCTCCCAACTTTCTCGGGCCAGTTGGGAGGGACTCGTGTCGGACCCATGGGTTTTGTCAACAGTTGCTCATGGGTACCGTCTGCAGTTTCGGCGGCGGCCCCCCCCCTTTTCAGGGGTCCGAATGACCATCGTAAGGGACCCACTACTAGAGCCCGTATTGGTGGAGGAAGTGCAAGGTCTGCTGCAAAAAGGAGCCATTTCAAAGGTGCCTCACAGCGCACAGCAGACTGGGTTCTACTCCACCTATTTCATAGTTCCGAAAAAAGATGGCGGTCATCGGCCCATTCTCGACCTCAGGCGTCTCAACCAATACTTGAAGGTACTTCCATTCAAAATGGTTCATACCAAAATAGTGATGCAGTCCATCAGCGAAGGGGAGTGGTTTACATCCCTCGATCTACGGGACGCATATTTTCATGTCCCGATTTGTCCAGAACACAGACAATTTCTCCGCTTTGCTTTCCAGGGCCAAGTGTACCAGTTTCAGGTTCTTCCATTCGGGCTGTCACTGGCACCGAGAATTTTCACTCGAGTGGTTTCAGCTGCCTTGGCCCCTCTTCAGTTGCGAGGTCTAAAGATCCTGCCATACCTGGACGACTGGTTAATCTGTGCTCCCTCTCTACATCAGATAGTCCTAGACACAGAGACGGTGCTGGCCCATATCCAGTTCCTGGGGTTCACAGTGAACTGGAAGAAGAGCAATCTGCAGCCCCGGCAACAGGTAATCTTTCTTGGTCTCCACTTCGATTCTGTGGCAATGACTGCATGCCTCACTCCCCAGAGGATAGATGGTCTGGAGAAAGTACTGTATCACTTCCAACTGGGGAAGCTTGTGACTGCTCACACAGTTCAGAAGCTGTTAGGATTGATGGCAGCAGCGTCATTGGTGATTCCCTTGGGCCTGCTAAGAGCACGTCCCATGCAGCGGTGGTTCAACTCTTTCCATCTCCATCCAAAAATGGACAGGAGAAGGAGGTTGCTGGTGACAAAGTCCTGCGTGCAGGCCCTGCTGCCTTGGAGGGACAGGACCTTCCTCTGCAGAGGAACCCCACTGGGGAGCCTTCCTCACAGAAGAACAGTAATTACAACAGATGCCTCACTGACAGGCTGGGGAGCCGTCTGGGAAGGCAGGGCAGTGAAGGGCACATGGGAGCCCCCTTGGTTGTCGGAACACATAAACGTGCTCGAATTGCGGGCTATTCATCTGGCTCTCAAGGGTTTTCTGCCATTTCTACATCAAAAACATGTGTTGGTCAGAACAGACAGCACCTCTGCAGTGTACCACATAAATCATCAGGGTGGTACGAGGTCGCTACGCTGTCTCCAGGTGGCAGGGGAACTGCTGGCATGGGCATGGCCTCGACTGACCTCTTTGAGGGCAGTCTACATTCCGGGTGTGGCAAACAGGGCGGCCGACATTCTGTCCAGGGCAGGGCCTCTCCCGGGAGAGTGGCGGTTACACCCAGATGTAGTAGCCCAAATCTGGGCTCGGTACGGAGTAGCCCAGGTCGATTTGTTTGCATCCAGGGAGACAACCCATTGCCAGGAATGGTTCTCCCTCAGGGGACAGGGGGGCAGTCTGGGTCTGGATGCTCTGTCACAAGACTGGCCGATAGGCTTGTTGTACGCTTTTCCCCCTCTCCCTCTGATTCCACAAGTCCTCCAGAGAGTCAGGGAGGGTCACTACACTGTTCTGCTGGTGGCTCCACGCTGGCCGGGAAGGCCATGGTTCTCGGACCTGCTTCACCTGTTATGGGGTCGCCCGTGGCAACTGCCACTCAGGGCGGACCTTCTGTCGCAGGTAGACGGGCAGATTTGGCATCCAAACCCAGCTGCCCTGTCCCTGTGGGTCTGGCCTCTGCAGGGTCTGACTCTCACCAGTTAGATGAGACTGTCCGCAAAACATTGAGTAGTGCTAGAGCTCCATCTACCCAGACTAATTACTCCCTGAGGTGGAGAATTTTTTCAGATTGGTGTATGGGTATGAATGTGGACCCAGTCACCTGTTCTGTACCGCTTGTCCTTCGATTTTTGCAGTCTCAGTTGGATCAAGGCAAGGCAGCCAGTACGATAAGGGTTTATGCCTCGGCCATTTCAGCATTCCATGGAGGAACTGATGGCCTGCCAGTGGGTCGGCATCCCTTGGTGTCTCAGTTTTTGAAGGGAGCCCGTCGGTTGTGTCCAGGCCGCACCTTGCGGGCACCAAGCTGGGACTTGCCTCTTGTGCTCAAGTCTCTCACCAGGGCTCCATATGAGCCCATTGCTGATGCGGACTTGAAAGCTCTGTCTCACAAAACGGCTTTTCTTCTGGCTCTCTGCTCTGCTAAACGGGTTGGGGAGTTGTGTGCGCTCTCCGTTAGCGATGACTGTTTTCGGTGGCGGGCAGATGGCTCAGGGGTGTCCCTTTGGCCTAATCCCGCATTTTTGCCCAAAGTGCTTAATTCCCGGACAATTAATCAGGTACTGGAGTTGGGTCGATTTCAGCCCTCTTCCCCCTCCGAGGCAGAGCGTGAGGAGTTACTCACCTTGTGTCCTATTCGGGCATTGCGTGCCTATGTATCTCATACTCAGCCCCTGAGGAGGTCTCATTCTCAGCTCTTTGTCTGTTATGGGAAGGCAAAACTGGGGTTACCACTTTCTAAGCAGCGGTTGTCGCATTGGCTGGTTGACGTCATCTCCCATGCTTATGCGGACCAGGGTTGTCCAGTTCCCACAGGGATACGAGCCCACTCAACCAGAAGTGTGGCCACTTCGTGGGCTGCTCTGAGGGGGGTACCCGTGGGGGACATTTGTTCTGCAGCATCTTGGTCTACACCGTGCACATTTGCAAAATTTTACAGAGTGAATGTCACTAGTGCTACGCCAGTAAGCACAGCTGTCTTGATGTCTGCTGCCCAGCGAGGTGTGGACGATTAGGATTTTTTCCTGTTCCTCGCGACCCCGTTGGTATGAGTCATCCTATTTAGACCGTAGTGACGGTCAGAGTGAGGTCGACACAGATCGTAAGTTATGAACGTAACTATGGATCTGTGAGACCGAAGGATGACCGTCACTATCCTTGTCGCTCGGAACGTTCTGAGGCGTTCAAGGTAAGAGGATGAGCCGGAAGTTGACCCCGCTTTTATAGTGCGGGAAGTTCCGCCTCCGGGGGTCATGGGCATGACTTTGTTTACATTAGGTCTCGAGAGTAGGCGGAACGAAGGTTATCATTCTATTTAGACCGTAGTGACGGTCATCCTTCGGTCTCACAGATCCATAGTTACGTTCATAACTTACGTTGTATAGGTGCTGTACGCAAATGTCATGTTGCAAAGCAAGCAACAGACGTGGACATCAATAAACTTGTCATCAGATGGTTCAATTTGGCATCTGACCGTGGAGGTGGTCGTCGGGACCGGGAGCGCAGGTAACACTAGATGCGACTGATATATTAATCAAAGTATCCTACTGTTAACATGGCTGATGTTTGTCACTGCCCTGTAACGCGCAGAATATAGCATGATGTCATAGTTTGAGTTTTCTGGTATTTCAGTTACAGTAAATAGCCACTACTGAGTTTTTTTGTGTTTTTTTCTTTATCAAGAAATCATTTGTAATCACAAATATTTTTCATCCCTAGGTCTGCAGCTCAGAACCAGTGGCTGCACGATGACCTGTGAAACCCATATGGCCAGCATACTCAAGTGTTTCGCTCTGTTTGCGAGTTAATGTCTGTTTCAAGGTTCAGATTACAGTATTTGTTTTCCTGAAATGACTAATCTCATCTCAAATGTAAGGCTGCTTGATTCACAAAATGGGATCTTTACTTAAAAAAAAAGACATGTTAATCTTAGGAAAAACAAAACTGTTCTATTGTTTGTGACAACTTGAAAATGTGTTGTATGGTTCTGTGATT
>JAJHUR010138787.1:1472-18279 GCA_027495735.1 Lutjanus campechanus
TTTTCTGTTCTAAACACACAGCGAGCCATTTAGTGGGGAATGTTTGGGCCTCCCGGGCTGCACATCCTTCCAGTCACTGTAACACTCCCAAAAAAGGTCGACTGAAAGTCATAAATAAGTCTTAAGGGTTACGTTTATACTGTTAAAGCCACGGTTGGAAGTTTAGGGTCTGCCAATCATACCAAATTCCCCCGAACAGGCCATTTCTTGGAAAAATCCTTAGCTCGAGTGGAGCTCTGTGCATTTCCAGAGACACAAACACCTTTTTGTTTGGATTAGACTGAATAAATGTGAAGTTGGCCCAAGCAATGATACTCTATCTGTTCAGATAGCAGAGTAAGTGCCACTTACAGAGGCTAAAACTTTATCAACAGAATATTTAAAGATATTCAGTGTAATTCTGGACTTCGTGATCAACAAGTGGTCACTGGATTTGAGACATTTCCACGAAAATAACTGGGAGTTTGTACATAGTACGTGTGTTATTTATGTAATCTGGAAAAGAAAAAGGAAAGGAAGAAGAGAGGTAATCCAGCAACTACAGACAGTCTTCATCAGAGGAAATAACACAAAAGTGAAGAGAAAAGACTTGAAGATAAGAGTGGAACATAACAGAAATATTGTTTTTAATTTTGCAAATTTAATAGCAGTAACACAATAACACTGTTTGTTTTGTGTTTGTAGTGCGAGTGTCTTTACCTGGAAGGAGTAGGTGACCACGACTGCGATGAACCAAACTGTGGCGCTGACACACTTGGCGGTCCCTGTGGTCCGACATCGATGGAGAGTGCTGGACGCGTGGACAACAGCGAGGTACCGATCTATACAGATACTGAGAGGAGGGGCAGGCGGGGGAGTCACAAGAGGAAAGAAAAGGCACAAAAAGTCATGTAAAGTCATGCATCATAAGCACATTCATAACACAGTATAATGTATTTATAAGGCTTTTAAAACTCTTAATTAATGGTTAAAATCATGCATGACGACTTACAACAAGGTTTATAAAGTGTGATAAGTGTTCGATATAATGTTTTATAAGGTAAGCATTCATAATGCTTTATGACTAAACATTATACAACTACCATGACTTTAGCCAGTTATAGACACACAGAACTGCTCTAATGTAGCATAACAGATGATGAATTCTAAGTTTCTGAAATGGAATAATGTGTGTATAAATGGACAAACGTCCGTTTAAATGTATAAACATTGATAATAAGCTATAGTATAGCTATAGAGTGACTTTGTGAACTTTCAGTAAAGTGACAGTGCTGCACAAGTTTACTAGCAACTGAATGACATTATTCCATTTCAGAAATTTAATTAACAGTGCTGTGTCTCAATGAAAGGAAAATCAAATGAGAAGGAGTGCCGTTGTAATGAATATCAACACGGCTGTTGTTCAGTCTTAGATAATCACAGTCTGTGCTGATATTCAGTACAACAGCAGTGCACTTTGTCAGATTAAAAGGTATGTGACAGTGATCCCACAGTATAAAGCCTTATAAATGCATAATAATGTCTTATGAATGTGCTAATAGTACATGCATTGATATTTCAAGCACTGAATGATGACCCACCCACCTGGTCAGAAACAGTATACTACAGTACATGTTGACAAAGTAGCTGAAGGTGTGAACGTAGGAGCAGGCCTCACAGTTCCCACCACTGTGGTACAGAGCGATGCGAGCGGGCAGCGACAATGCCACCAGCAAGTCAGCTACAGCAAGGTTTATGGTGTAAACCACAGAGGCGGAGGAGTGGGTGGAGGCCCCACAGAAGACGTAGAGAGCCAGACTGTTGAGGACCACACCAACCACCAGCATCAGACAGTTACACACCTGCAGCAGGGAGGAACGGAGCGTCAGTGCTCTAAACACTCAGCAACTGTGGATGTCAGTCTGGGTGGCAAGTACTGGCAGGGTGGCTGTATTTCAGACCTACTAGTTGCGCCACAGTTCTGATCCATCCTCCACACGGCTGCAAGCCCCACCAGCAGCATTTCAGAAGCATTTCAGCAGCAGAGCATTTTGCCCACCTGATTATGTTTACTTGCTCAGATTTAGCTGATTTCCTTGCTCTTTGTGCTTCTACCATAGACAGGTTGGAAAATTAACCGTATTCTCCCTGCCTTCTCTGTTCTGACTTCCTGCCTGTTTGATCTGCTTTGTGCTCATTGATGCCGCATCCGTCAAAAATAGACTCGGCACATTTTTTTTTAAGCGGAGAGCTGCTTCTGAGATGTACCAAGGCGCTGCTGGTGGAATCACAAGCGTTGTGTAGAATGGCTGCCATCAGCTGTGGCTGATGTGGTGCAGCTGTAACATGATGCAGCCGTAACATGACACAGCCGTGCCTGGTGGAATTAAGTTGTTAGACAATGTTATTTGGAAACACTCCATAAACATTCGTTGTTATGCAGATGATACCCAATTATGTCTCTCGGTTAACAAGGACACCAATCAGCTAGTTAAACTTTAAATGTATCTTAGGGACACATAAAAAACTTGATGACCTGCAATATTCTGCTGCTGAAGTCTGACAAACTGAGGTTATTGTACTCAGCCCAGATGATCTCCAAAAACTTTTGCCCTGGCCTTCAGCACCACCGCAAGGAATCTCCGAGTTATCTTGGATCAGGATACGTCTTTTAACGCTCACATAAAACAAACCTCACAGACTGCTTTGTTTCAACTGTGCAACATAGCTCAAATCAGACACACCCTGTCATAGATAGATGCAGAAAAATTAGTCCATGTATGAGTTACAACTGGGCTGGATTTCTGTAATTAAGTTGCCCCAGTGAGTCTTTAAAGACTCTCCAGTTGGTCCAGAAAGCTACATGTACTGAGAAGAAATAGGTCTATAGCTTACTGCAATAAATCTGTTGAATAATAGGTATTATAATTAATTTTATCTTTAACAGTGATGATCATCATTAAAACAAGATTTATGTTGGTAGAAACTAATACAATCCCTTCTCCGGCACTCTTACCATGAGAGAGACCCACACAGCGTAGAAGTCTTGGTACAGCTGGACATCCAGGTGAGCTAACCTACGCAGGTATGGTCCCCCCCAGCGCTGGTCCCAGGCACTGCAGTTCTTTGGGTCAGGGGTCAAGAGGGGCACGAGGGGCTCAGTGGCGGAGGTGGAGCTGATGTTGGTGAGAAGGCTCTCCATTGGTTGAAAAGGATGACTGAATGACAGGTCGGTGTCTGAGTGGCAGGAGTGGTGAAGAAATGACAAAAGAAGTGTTGTCTTAGTCTTGCCTGTATTTATGTGAATACCTCTGAATGAATTTACTTCAGGGCAACATCATGATTGGGCCAAGGACAGCTGATTTGGTGGTTGCCCAGCAACAATAAAAAGCACCACACTACTCTTTTTTGTCTTTTAAATAACAGCTTCAACAAAAAAAAGGCAATGCCGCCTTTTTTGTTGAAGCTCTTAAATTGTACTTAAGATGTCTATCAGTGATCAGGAGTGTATGTATAGATGACATCTTGACAAATGTAGCAACTGTTTCAAGCTGCAAATGTCAGATGAAAAAGTAGCCTATCCATTATTGATCAACGCATTAGACTGTACTTCGATCAACACAGGCAGAACACGGGCAGAAATTAGATTATTTTAATTTGCATTGTATTTAAAGCTACAACAAGGAGGTTTCATATGCTGTTGTTTCTGGAGGCCCCTGTGGACAGAAACTGTTGTGTTTCTACAGCCATGACCTCAGAATGTAATGTCAAAAAATAGGATTATCCAAATAATCCTGCTTCATTTTAACTGGCTAACTCACTGTACTGTAACTTTGCCTGGGAAAATGTAAATGCAAGCTTGTCTCATCTGATTTCACAGAGAATCCGATCCAGTGGCCGGCATTAAGAATAACAATATAGAAACAGACGATCCTCTTGCAGATGGTCTTGTTAACTTATGTAGGTCATATAGTGGCATAATAATAAATAGAGACTGTTTCACAAGCAGTTAAAAAGTCTTTGTCGTAGCTTTAAGGAAAAACCTGGCCTGGCTGCAACTACACAGGCTCAGTGATAAAATACCTTATTATCTCACAAAATCAGCCTTCTGTTTTCTTGAGTTAACAAGAACTTTAAAGTTAATGTGGCAGAATAATTCAATAAACAGAATAAATTATTTGGTGTACTGTACGTTAAGAGGGAGTTTTGTATGTTTACTGTGTCTTTTATATACGTTTATGGGGAAAGAGTGTTTATTTTTGTTAAAATTTAGGTGTACAGTGTTATTTATGGCCGGTGTCATTGTTAAGGTGTAGTATCAGCAAATCGCCAGCAGGTGTCAGTGGCGCTACAAGAGCAGCGTATGCACCACAGGTAGAGTCACAGGAAGTCTCGCGTGAAGAAGTAAGACGGTGTACAAGATGAAAACAGAAATGTGTAACGATTGTCAATCTAAAGTGATATTTTTGCACTTTGCAGGTAAGCTGGTGATGTGATTTTAGTATGTGGAGTGAAAACAACGCTTACACTGTACTTTGGTGACAAAGTTGGTGTATTAAGATTTGCAAGTATTTATTAGTGACTCCCTGCGTTGAGTGCTTTAGTTAGCCAGTTAGCAGCTAATGTGACGTTTACAGTCGCCATGGTAGTTAAGTAGGAGCGCGAGGCGGTTGCTTGAATAACGAGCCCTCCTGATGGAGTGCGCGCGGCCATATTAATATTTTATATAACTGGTTATGATTTATTTTGTAAAAATTGTGTTATACTGAGATAAGATTATCTGTATGAAAATGAAAAAGATACAACTTAATTATGATTAAGCAGTTTTACAACTAAGTCCCTCCAGATATTAGTGATATGGACATGTCATGGGAATTTAAAAATAAAGGCGAATCTTGAAGAGAACATATAGATTAATAGCTTCATTTGACATATCATAGTGAATTGTTGAACATTGAATTGATATATTGATCCGTCACTCTCGGTGTGTGCTGGTTGGGTCTAGAAGGGAACCCCAGATTTGTGAGACTCTCACAAGATTTTGGCAAATGTTCACTCTCGCAAGATCTTGTGGATCTGGAGTTCCCCTCATGACACCATGTCTGAGGTTTGCTAATAGTAACAGCACAGATAATTGGATTGACACCATTAAACTGTGGCCCTCAGTAACTGATGAAGGTACCTTGTGGGATGCAGATGTTAATTTTCTTAAGATTTTAAACAGTAGTTAGACATTGGTTGTGACAATATCCAGAAAAGGATAATGGAGAAGAGAAAACAGTGATGAAGTACTGCGTAATATATATTAAAAAATGTGTATGAATTCACATTTTTCATCAGGTATTCAAGATTTTCAGGCACAAAGTTCCTTTCTGTCAATATTTTGATACGCTCAGTGAATCTGTGTAGGTTAGAGTGTCCAGTCTAAGACAGCGCGACTCTTCATGAAGTACTTAAATGTTTGTGTATTTTGCATTCCTTTTTTGTTTTCTAAAGTTGAAATTTGACTTGACTGTTGGAGCAGCCAAACTGCACAGCTTCTTCCAGATTTTGCAGACATCGTTGTCAAAAGTAAAGTAAGTATTATATAAAAAGTAAGTTTAAAAGTAGAAAATTGTAAACTTCTTATGATGGCTCGCACTCATTTGCACTCATACTGGAGGGAGGTGCCACCGCAGCGATGGCAGCTTGTTCTGGTACTTCGCCGAGTTTGTCTATAAATGAATGAGACAGTTTACACTTGGAAGAATTCGAGAGATTGTTAACACTTTATTTTTGTGCATTAAGTAACAATTCTTGCACTTTTGCACCAGATTGAGCCTGTGTGACAACCTTCTGTGCCCCTCTACATTATCACAAGCAGGCGAGCTTCATAACAAAAAAGCTTGAAAAAAAAATTGCAAGCACGGCTGTTCTCGGTTTCTATAGAATTCTTTTGATGTCGTTATTAGTGTTTGTACAAGTCATTATACCAGCGAAATGACTTTTGTTCCATTTGTGTTTCTTGATAATTCTCCCAGACTCATTTGTTTGTAGTTTAAAGGCTAAAAGCATGTTAGGATTGTTTCCAAACTTGCTCTGTTGCCGTCTACTTCATCTCACAATTAATCTCACAGCAGGAATTTAAGCTAATGGCTGGAGCCCCCATGATGTTTGTTGGAGACAGACGCCTCAACCTTATACCCTGGAGTCAGCCGTAGATACTGTATTATAAATAGACTTAAACAGCTCAACTCTGACGTGATGCAACAAGCTCCAACTGGCCTAAAACAACTCGACATGTTGAAGCTTGGTGAGGCGACAGACACATACTAAGAACTAAAAGAAAGAGTAATGACCCCTGGGGATGAAAAGTGGTCAACATCAGCAGAAGTTAATCCAGAGAGAGAGACTTCAGAAATCCTCGTCTTATAAACAACGTCCTCTCGTACGGTGGAGACGACTGAATCCATCTTCATATGCTCTCTGAAAAGATGTGACACTTTCAACAAAGTTAAGTACGTGACCTCGCGTCTTACTTTAAACACAGCGTACAGCATTAATATGAACCATGTCAGTGTGTGCTGCTATTCAACACACCTCCAATATCACATAAATTTGATGAATGTGACACATCCTGTTTAAAAGGAGGGGAGGCTTTAAAATCCTCGGCCTGCGGATTCTGTTCACTTTCAAGACGTTTAAGGTAAATGTAACGAAACAAAAAGCTGAAAATAGACTTTTGAAGGTGCTCTGGCTTGGTTTAGAGGATGTGAGGAGAGATAAAATAGTAGAAAATAAGACTAGAATCTCAAGTGAGAAGCTACTAATAAATAAAATTTTGTTTTGTAACTTTCAAGGTGCAATTGACCACATTCAGATGGCGGCCATTTTTCTCAGACATCACGCTCGGGGTAGGAAGCTCAGAAGCATTATGTAAGGAATAATGTACAGTGAGCAGGTCGTTATTGTGAAATAAATCCTGTCAGGACGCGAAACGGAGGGATCTTGAATCACTAGTCAGTCTTTCTCTCCCCTGTGTTTATGACTTAAAAACAGGTGAAAAGATGTTTTCTGTTAAAGTTACTTTTTTCATCTGTGAAAATAGGTGAAAAACATGTTTAGCCAGGTGATTTTATTCATTAATTAATTTATTTGATAAGCCATTTGTAAGGCGTTTGTTGTTGTAATACTCATTTTGGCCACAAGAGGCAGAAGTGCACCACATGTTTTAAATAGAACCAAAAGCGCATTCGTGTTTTCTTGGTGAGTTTTAATTCTAAACACAAGGTACATATATTGCGCATTAAGCATTAAGTTATGTAACGTTACTGCCATATCTTTGTTTGGTTGGAAATGCATTTTAATTGGTGCCAAAAACTGGCAGCCCCAGTTTAATGAAAACCTTTTTTTCACCTGTTGTTAATTCTCGCTTCCCTCTCCGGGCTTGTTGTTTGATGAAATATAAGTAATCTTGGCTTCTTGTAAGTTTAATAGCTGCAAAAGAATGTTTAGCTGAAAATAAAGAAGAGTGTGATTCATTTCAATACACCAAACACAAATTTCACAGTATTTTTTAAAGTAAATTAAAGTTTCATTGTCTCTAGTTCACCTAAAGTCAAGTCAAGTCAAGTCAAATTTTATTTATATAGCGCCAATTCACAACAAAGTTGTCTCAAGACACTACATATAGAGTAGGTCTGGACCACACTCAATAATTAATTATATTTACATCCAACAATTGAAGTAATTCCCCCATGAGCAAGCACTTGGCGACAGCGGCGAGGAATAACTTCCTCACCGCTTCATCACCGCTTTTCCCGTTTCAGTCAAATTGCGTCGGCATCTTTTGGATATTTAATTAAAAATGATGATTATTATTAGCAGCTATAAGGATCTGTGTATGTATGAATGTTTGATTTAAATGAGTTTAAATGAGCAGAAGTATTTGAAGGATTTGAATCAGTTTGACACCTGTGTGAACCCTTTTTTTACCCTTAGTTTCAAGGATCGGACTGAGCGAGTTCTTCTTTCACCAAAACAAGGCAGAGCACCCTAAATCACAGCTACGTAGCTTATTGTTAGAAGTCTTACTTGACAGACTTTCGTGGTTTTGGCCAAAAATGTCTTTTTTTTCTTACCTTATAAATACCAGAGACGGATGAGGTCCTATCCGTTAACACGTCCTGCCGAGGAAGGTCTTTCCACTCTTCATCATCACAGAGACAGTTGGATAAAACATGGCAGAGGGCCTGGGTTAAAAGACAGAAAAATACCCACACGCTGCTACCTCATTCCTGATTCTGCTGTTTGTGTACAATTTGTGGACAATTTAAAAAATGTGCAGATTATTGTTGCCCAGCATTTGATGATGATAACCTGGATTTACATGTAAATGCAAAGATTGGATCAAATAAAACCAAATCTCTCACTTCCTATTTCTCAAAATTTTAACCTGTGAACCCAAATATATGTGAATGAAAGCTCTTGTTTTCACGTAATATCCCCAAAAATCAATAAACTGTAGCAGCTAGAAAAGATATATGGTTCTTTCAAATATTATTAGAGAGGGACCCTTGTGTATAAGGCATTCAGTCCTGTATGGAAAGTGAGCTTAAGTTCAACATTTTAATTATCTTTTATTGTAAAAAATAAGAAAAATGATCACTAAGCAGGCTCAAAAATATGTTTCTGAAACTTACCTTGTGAAGACAAAGAAAGAGTGCAAAGGCCCTTGTCTGTAGCTTCTTAAAGGTTTGATGTTTATATCCTAAAAGTTACAGGGTTGCTGTAAGTCTCCCGCTTCTTCTTTCTTCCCGTATCCTGTTATTCTTTCTGTCGTTGGTTACCTAACTGACAGAAGAGAGTGAGGAGAGAGTTGGGATGTGAACTTCTCTGGGCGGGACAGCACCGTACGCTCAGGCAGCTGGACCTCCTACTCATCTCTTTGTCATGTCACCCCCCCGTACCACAATGCAGGACTAAACACAAAGAGAAATAGAATACAGTAGAAATTAGTCTTCCTCTCCCTTAGCTTCCTTCACCCTCTCCAGCTCTCCTCCCCTTTCCGTCTTCTTGATCACTCCATTTTAGCTGCTGTCCCTCTGGATGGATGGAAGTGGAAGAATAGAATGCGCTGGTTCAGTAAAACAAAATTTCAACCCAAAAGCCTGACTCCCAGACAAGGTGCATAGGTTAAACGCAAGGTTTATTCTGTTGTTAAAGCATGCGAGTTGGCAACAGGTATGCTGTCAAAACAGATGACAAATTAGCATAAGCTAGAGGACTTAGTGTGGGACGATCAGTATGATTTTGCCGGGTCAATACAATACCTAGTAATCAAAGAAACTAATATTTGGAAGAGATATACATATGCAGTAAAAATGAAAATCCTGGTAATGCAAATTTATAATACGACTAACTTTAATTGGAATAAAACTTTTCAACACTATCTTAAAACAAAAGCACATGGAACTGCCAGCAGCACTTAAATTGAAAATTTTAATCAATAAATAAACAAAATAGCTAAATAAAAACAGTGCAAAATACTTTTCAACCTTTAGTACATTGCATACAGTACAAAGACAAGATATTTAATGTTCAAGCTGATAAACTTTGTCTTTTGTAAATAAATACTTAATATGATTTTGATGCCTGCAAAATGCTTCAGAAAAGTTTGGACAGGGTCATATTTACCACTGCGTTACATCACCTTTTCTTTTTAACAACACTCAGTAAACGTTTGGGAACTGAGGACACAAATTGTTGATGTTTTGAAAGTGAAATTCTTTATCATTCTTGCTCGATGTGTGACATCAGGTGCTCCACAGTCCAGGGTCTCTGTTATTTTGCAATAATGCACCACACATTTGCAGTAGGATACAGATCTGCACTGCAGGCAGGTCAGTCTGGTACCTGAACTCATTTACTACACAGCCACACTGTTGTAATGTGCAGAATGTGTCCTGGCTTTTCCAAGTGATTGAGACCCCAGAATGGTGGTTACAGACACAGAGAGGCACATATATAAATTAATATATATTTATTGGCAATTGGATTTTGATCATTGTAAAAATACTGCAACCCTAGGACATCGTGTCCATAAAACCAGACAAAAAACAAAATTGGCCGAAAAACAAGGGGAAAAAGTTGTAATACTTGGATCGCTGAGACTATCATAAATACACTGAAGGCAACAGCTGATTAGATTGTGAATAATCTATCTGAAGAGTTGAGGAAGTGACTGGCAAAAGAGACAAAGAGACAAAAGTATGCTAAAATTAAGAGCCGGCTGATGTCATGACACAGAATTAGTGTCTTTGGGAGACAAAAGGAGGGAGACAAGGGAACGGACTATTTCATTCAAGTGGGTTTTCAATAAAGTTTATTTAAAGCTGTCTCCGGGGTGGTCCGACACTGAAAGGGTCTGAAGGAAAAAAAAAAGTATATGTTCTGTTCTACGTCTGTTTGTCTCCGACTCTATTAAGAGAAGAGAGGTGGGGGAAATAATAGAGAGAAACAGACAAAGAAATATATAAACAGTTCCTGTAGATGTTTTAACAAAGCTGCCAGCCTGTGAAGCATTTACATCAAATTTACACATATGCTTCTAGGAATAGAGAGAGAAAGAAAGAGTACGTCTAGAGAGGAGATCTTTTACACTTAACTTTAACAGAGATCAACTATTTGGAGTGAAGCAGCACCTCATAAACTACAGTGACATAAACAAGCAGAGAGATGGGCACCACTCCAGAGTTTGTGTGTATGTGTCAACATGTCAAACAAACTGCTGCAGCACAGTTCTCGCCTGAATACTGGTGAATTAATTCAACTTCAGCATCGTTAGAAACTGACGAGGGGATTTTGATTTATGTTGCGTTGCTGGTGATGTCATTCTGTAAAGTGCCTGGTTAATGTTTGATTGAATGTTTCTTGGCTTGTTCAAATATTTGAAACCTTTTGTCAGATCTGTCCTGGTCCGGCTTGTTTAAAGAGCTGGAGACGGAGAGGAAGGATGTCCCACTTGACACTTTAGTGGGATTTTAGTGGGTGAAAGGGGTCCTGATATAAAGTTGTGTGTAGGAAGTTTATTTCTAGAGACTGTTGCTATTGTTGTATTTGGGAGTTAAAAGGTTGTGCAAACTATTTAACATCTAAAGGTTATTTAGTTGTGTTTGGGAGTTGCCAAGCAGCCTTTAAAATCAGTTGTTTATCTTCTGTGTGTCTGAGCTTTCTAAAGTCTGAGAAAATTAAAGAAGTAATGCTGCTGTTTTTAAAAAAATGTGATGTTAAAACAAACAAACAAACAACCATTTGATTTTAAAAGAATGCATTATTTAAAAAAAAATAATTGTGCATTGAAACAATTACAGAACAAGTGAAGACAAGTACATAAACAGCCTAAACAAGATTATACAGAGTAAGAGTAGGACAACAGACCAAAACAAGAAAAAAAAAAGACAAATAAGAAAAATGAAATAGAATAAAATAAACAAATAAAGAAAGCAACATGACTTCAGCCTAGTGGGGATGTAATAAACATACATACATATGGTTGTGAGGTAATGGGTGTGCGTGGGGTGAGGGGGTGAAAGTCACTTACCGTATTTGTACATACATACATATGTGTACATATATATATATATATATATATATATATATATATACACACATACACGTTCATATATTTTTTCTCCACCCTTTTCTGTATAGCAGAGAGAAAAAAAGAACAAAAAATCAACTAAATAAATAAATATAGGATAGAAAGAAGACAATGAGAATAAATAACATAATAATAGTTACCTGAATATATAATTTATTAGTATATGTGAGTGCATATGTGTGGGGGCAGATACTAGACCCAACCATCAAAGGAGCAGACCTGAAATAGATGGATGGATGGATAGATAGACAGACAGACAGACAGCCTATGGTTTTCATAGGCTATGCCTGAATACATTGGTCAGGCTTTCTGTTGCCACGGCGACCATGATGCGTCACCAATTAAGAACCGACCTGAACATCGCCAAGAGTTTCTGTTCCCTAGCAACACCAAAATAATGACGAGGGGACCACGAGCTATTCTCATCTGTGGTTAAACGCCCCTAAAAGAGACGTGTGGGGTTTTCACAATACATGACAGATCTGATTTTCTATGTAACTTAAACGTTGTAATTTCAGGCAGCGGAACGCGTTATTTTGTACCACACGGAACCGGTAGTGTTGGGGACGGAAACCAAATCTGTAAACAAACGCAACGCTCGTTAGCAACAGTTTTAACAGCACATGTGCTAAACAAGTGCGGACTAGCTCAACTCAAAAATGTTTAAAAACACATTTCAAAGCGGATTCTTGTCTATTTTATACAGCATCGGCAGCAAACCGCTTCAGATATGGGAGAAAAAGGTAAGCAGCTACTCAGAATGAATGCTAATCTAACGTCAGCTTCCTTAGCTAGTCGTGCTAAAGCGAGCTAATCTAGCTTGTGGGCTAAACGCTTGATGAGACTGATCCAGTAAAGCTACACTAAAGATAAAGTCATTGATTAAATTATCACGCCAGCTTTCAACAGCGCTTTCAAGCTTCTTCACTGTTGACATTTCATGTTCGTTTCCAAATTTTGATATTTTGAAATTAAACGCAGTTGTAAATAGTGACCAACAACATTGATCTGGATTGGATTTAGGTCACATTTGTTATGAGACTTGATAAAATATGTAATGAAACAACAGTGAAACTGGCTCCTACTGATTCTTAAATAAACAAGTGCATTTGCAGGGCACAAAGTCGGCCTTAGTGAACTGTTGCTAAGCAACGGGTAAGAATAGTAACAGTGGAAGTTCGCTAAATTAGAACACTTTGGAGATATAAAAGGTCTTGACAGTGTTCTCTGACTTCATCCTCTGACTGCTCCCACATCAGCATTTTAATTATAGCCCGATTGATACAAGGTTTTAGAGGCCAGTACTCAAGCCAGTACTGATATTGATATTTGAGAATTGGAACGTATGATCAGCTAGTAGTCTTTTGTAACATTAACACTTGGACCTGGCAGATACTGGATTTTTGGGGATGATGACAGTACTGATAGTAGGGGTAAAAAAAAAAATCCGATTGTTATATATAGGTTGATAATTTTTTTTATACAAAATGTAGAACGTATAAATGCACACATTTTTGCAGTGATCCCTCAAAGGTTGTTAACACTTATAACAAAGATATGTAATGAGGCAGGATATATTACAGTTTAACAATAAACATTATTGTCTAAATTGAAAACAGGGCTCTGATACAGCAAACTTCACCTTTTAAAAAATGATTATAATTGACTATAAATAAAAAAAAAAACAAATAGAGAAAAATATACTGTATGTGTATATTAAACCTGAATTAAGAAAAATGATCAACATATATATATAATGCTGCCTTTAAAGCTAACAAATTAAAACAATATGCATTGTTTCTGTTAAAAAATATTGATATAGGCTGATATGGCTGTGAGAATACCGGTCAACTGATAAATCAGTCAAGCTCTAATTAACTCATTACATCATATTTTATAAGAATCCCTTACATTTGAGTTTTACTGCACTGAGCAGGACATTTTACAGTGGAAAAGTAAACTTGTCAGCTCTCTCAGGTAGCTGTTGACCACTATGAGCTTTTCATTGGCCAGTGCTGATATTAAGACAGGGCGAGCAATAGCTGAGAATGCCGCTATCAAAACAAAGACAAGTAATCTGTCAGATGCGATGTCCTCCAGCTGCATCATTCTATATATTATAATCATTTAGGATGAGAGAAACGTGTTAACATTTAGACAAGACGATGGTGACTGAGGAAACTGAGGCAAACTTTTATGGCAGGATGCTTGAGAGTTATACAACAAGCTCTCAAACTAACTTTTTTACTGCCTTCCCAAAACTCACAAGGGGGAGCACTAACATCGTTCAACAGCAGCCACACTGACGAGGTTGCATGTCTGCAGATATTTTTATGTCTTGGCCAGCGCAGATAATCTAAAAATGCGAAATAAATTGGCCCGATTAATCAGCATGTCACTACTTTCATGTTGGCAAACTATGTAATGGTAACACTGCCTCTAAATGACCTCAAACGGCAAATTGTTGTTAGTTTTGGATGACATACACTCCCCCACAGATATATCTACAGTAAACTGATAGGTGTGAAGTTGAATGATGGTGATAGTGCTCTTTTACCAGTGAGATACAAATTGATTTCTTCATGTAAAGCCTTGGGAGAAATAATATTTGTGTGTGTTAATAGGTGAGGAACGGTCACATCAAGAGAATCACAGACAATGACATCCACTCACTGGTGTTGGAGGTCGAGGGGACGAACGTCAGGTGAGCTCATGTCTTGTTCAACTGATTCTGTAGCTCAGGTCATCTCATTCAAGCACTAGTCATCCTCACCTTGTATGTCTTCTGCTCCCTGCAGCACCACCTACATCACATGTCCTGCAGACCCCAAGAAGACACTGGGCATCAAGCTTCCTTTTCTTGTTATGATCATCAAGAACCTCAAGAAGTATTTCACCTTTGAAGTCCAGGTAGGGTCGTCAGTCCTCCTCACCCCTTCCACGTCTTGGCAGCATAAACAAACAACAGTGTCCTCATGTGTATATGATCTCTCTCCATCTTTGCAACTTTCAGGTGCTGGATGATAAAAACGTTCGCCGGCGGTTTCGGGCGAGTAACTATCAGAGCACGACACGAGTTAAGCCCTTTATCTGCACCATGCCCATGAGGCTGGACGACGGCTGGAACCAGATTCAATTCAACCTGTCGGACTTCACCAGGAGGGCCTACGGAACCAATTACATTGAGACGCTGCGTGTACAGGTTAGTGCACGGAGGCAGAGCAAGGAAACTAAACAAGAGGGAATGGCCATTACCACTCCACCTCTCCTCTTCAGTTTCACAGGTTATCACTCTGGATAATGGAGGCACTGTATGTTGGTGTGTTATTTAGTTAATGCATTATATTTCCCATACACTTGAATAGAACTGACACTAAAGTCTGCAGTATATTATGTTCATTAGTTAGTCCTTACTTTTTTGTTTCCTTAGACAGTGGTTCTCAAATAGGCACCAGAGGGTCCACGGCAGTCTGTCCCTAAAAGTTTTCAGATTCATATACTTAAATAGTCACTTCATTTTGTTGGCTATCTTTTATTTTCTTTGCACTTTTAGCAATCATTACTTATTTACACAAACTACTCTCTTTCTATGATCAGTTTTATAGGCTTCAGGTCTCCAGCTAGGCCTTTTTCCTGTTTTTTTTTCATGCTTTTATTAGGCAGGTTTTATATTTATATAGGTTTTTTCATTGTATATTATTTAAAATAATCAAAATCAGCATGTTATTTTATGTATGCACAAAGAGTTAAACTCTCTTGATGTGTGTGTTATGGTATTCTGTGTTGTGTTGCAAATATTTTTAATACATGTCTAATATCTTTTCTTTCGCGTGATTAAGAAGAAGTGTAAAAAAAAAAAGGCTACATCATACAGTATTATTCCAAGAGACATACATGAGGGGGGCCCCGGTATATTTTCTATCAATCGAGAACCTCTGTCCTTGGAGACAGGCTGTCTCCAGATGTGTCCAGATGACTGTAGATTCTCCGCAGTTCTGTTTCTGTTGCTAATGTCTGACTTTTCCTCTCAGATCCACGCTAACTGTCGAATACGGAGAGTGTATTTCTCAGACAGACTTTACTCTGAGGATGAGCTCCCAGCAGAGTTTAAGCTCTTCCTGCCTGTCCAGAACCAGAAAGCCAAGGTGAAACACACACACACACACACACACACAAACAAACAACAGTGCATTTAGCTTGACGTACACAACATATAGCTCCTCTTACACTCATCTGTTTGTATGTTTGTTTCTTGCAGCAGTAGAGATTCTCCACCACCACCCCTCATGCCTGATGTGGAGTTTAGCTGTAAGATTTTCTGTGTGTAGACAAACTTTAACACTTTGTAATATTATATTGTAATTTTGGAAATGTGGGTTTTGAGTGCCGTCTTGTGTTGCTCTCTGCACAATAAAGCTTTTTTATGGACTCATCTGTCCTCACAGTTTTTACTGCAAACTGTAGTTGCTTAAAGATAATAACTGCAGGCTGATGTGGGGGTCCACGTTGAAAACTTTATTTCTCACAATAAAAAAATGTTTGTTTATTTATGTCTAGAAAACCACACATACAGCAGCCAAATAACCAGGAAATTCAGGATGCTCTACTCAGAGAAAAACAGACAAGGCAGTTCATCAAATATAAATAATCTTTATCAAACAACACAAATAATTTCAAGTGAAAGGCTATGAAAATGATTCGCATTCCCAAAACATATAATCTTTGTTTCACTTTGGATTTCTGTGTATACAGTATGAACAGATGGGTGTAATACATTCATTTTACTACAAGTTGCATCACACAATCATCCATAAACAAAATTAACTCTTAAAATACATTTAAAGCCGCATCTTCAACACATTATTCCGAGAGCAGACGCAGTGCAGTAATAATGTGGAAACAGGAAGTTGCTGGGCTGTAGGTGAACAAATAACGCACAAAACTGAACTGGGAGATGTCGAATATTCTCAGAAGAATTTTTATAGCCCCATCTCAAACTGAGGTGTTTCTTATGTCAAAACTCAGCGGTCAACACCCTGTCGCTTTATATTTTCAATCTTGAAGCAATCTCACAAAAACAAATAGAACAAGGCAGAATTAAAAGTAAACAACTGAACTGAGCAAACACATTTTCACAAGGAGAGTCATGCGAATGAGAAAAAGAATAATTTGTTTTATATTTCTATT
>JAJHUR010138788.1:5122-15719 GCA_027495735.1 Lutjanus campechanus
GGCTTAAATCAGAGTTAAGGGTAAATGATGGGGGTCATTGTTTATTAACTTTCCCTGCAAACTATTTCCCAAGTTAGTTAGCAACTTAATTTTGCACCACCGTCTGCTCAGTTGTGATGTGCTGCAGAGACTGCCCACGTTTCCCATGATGCACCCTGGTACTGGAATACACAGCCTAACCAAATTTAACAAAATTATTCAGTATATATTTTTTATTTTGTTGTTTTGTGTTTGTGTCTGTTCAGAACGTTGTGGTTTGTGTTGGTCATTTTTATGCTGGATTATAGTTTTAAATATAATTGTTGTTAAATTTCTTGACAGCAGCTGTATTTCACATATGTGTCAAGTACAGCTCCTACATTTAAACAAATCCTGGTTTAGTCGATAAGCATAAAATCAGACCGGATCAAGCTCATAACCGGAAACTTTAGGTCAAATGGTATCATGAAACATAATTTTGGTTGTTTATACAACAGTATCATCTGATTTAATATGATGAAGAAGTGAAATACAGTAATCAGTTTCTCCTTGTATATAAATATTTAATTCCTTACGGCTGTAAGGTTCTGGAAGAGCATGAAATTTGTCTTCGGAAAGGGTGTGGAGCCTTGATTCTTTCATGGGCGGCTCCTAATTTCCCACTTTAACGCAGATTCTTATTATATCTTTTATGAGAAATTAGATTTTTACCTTGAAATATCCCTAGTCATTCACCTGTCTGAAAAATTACATTTTATCTGTGGGCATATTGCCCTGTTGAAAAAGCCCTATTTCCTCCATCTCAATTTAAAGCCTCTCTGTGCTGTTCAGCTGCTGTAACTTCTGTGTTATAGGTAATCACAGTAAGAGCACTCCCACGGGAAACGCGTGTCCTCTCTAATTCTATGATTGCGTCTGCGTGGTTTCCTCTCAGATGAGTTTTAATTTGCCAGGGGTAACATGAGATAAATCCTATTGGACGCCCTGCAAACACTGGCCTTTGCCATGGCCGGCCCCATTAAAGGATACTTTATTGATTGTAAATAAGCTGTGTAATTAATGGAGGGTCGCGGCGGTCCTCGGTCCGGGCTCAGACTCAGAGGGGGGACGTCTGCACCTGCTGCCAGCTGGATTTCTTTTATGTTTAAAAATTTAGATGGGGCTTAGTGATTAAAGATTTAATTCAGTCTACGGGAGGGCTGCAGTTTGAGGAGGAGACCTCGGCTAATCCTCTAATATTCTCAACATTAAACCATGACGAAGCAATTCTTGAAGCACGATTTAAAGCCAAACCAACACGTTTTAATGACCAAGGCTGGTAATGCAGTTTAAATGTAAGTTTAAAGCCTTTCACACAGGCATCAGTCCAGCTCAGAAGGCATATTTTGAACATATTTTGGAGACCGTTAAAGGGATAGTTTGGAATATTTTAAGTGGGGATTTATGAGACACTTATTGCATTGTTTTGTTTCTTTTATTAAAAGTCAGGAGGACCTTGTTAAATCCTGAGTCAGGAGACCTCTTCTGGTTGTTTATTTGCTTTTTGCAGCATCTTCAGGCCCTTCTTTCTTCATAGTTTTCCTTCTTTTTTTTTAAATTTGTTAATCTAAATTACCTACAACCAATCCATGCAACAAATATCTTTATTACTCTTAAGAGAGCTGGCTCATCCTCAGTAATAATCAGTTTATTACCTACAGTAGATGGCAGTTGGTAGAAGCAACAGAAGTACCAGCTCAGAAGCTAAGAAATGAATTGCTCTGGGTAACACTTTGTAATGGTCATCATTAATACATGGTAAAACAATAGTCAATTAAACTTAATTATTTTAACAAAATGATCATTTTCTTTACTAATTATTCACACAGCAACACAAACAAATGTTAGCGGTAGTTCAGCAACTCACACGTCATGCAAGGTTCTTTATGGAGTCTGATGGCTTTAGAAAAGGCAATATTTGGCTTAGATGATGCTGGTTTTGGTGAAAGGCTGTCTGATGGAAAGATAAAGCAGTGAAAATATTCTAAATTTAGCGTACACTTAAACTGACTGGGCACGCGCTGATGGCCATCTACTGTCGTTAAAGCACTGACCATCGATAAGTACCTCATACAACCCCACTTCAAATAACCCAAACTCTCCCTTTCGCTTACAAAACGAACCAAGCCGCATCTGTGTTTTATTTTTCATCTGAACAAACAAGTGTGCTGCTTTCAGGGTGACCAGATGAAAGTGGCTCATCACACAGCCGGGCTGGTGAATGTGCCTTTAAGTGGTTTTTAACACACTGGAGGAGCATTATGCCCGAGCTGTGGAAGAGCCTGAGATGGGCTACATCCGCTTACGCACATTATCTGTGAGAGCATGCTGCTTCTTGGCTTCCCTTCACAAAGGCCGGTACACAGGGTCAGAGAGAGTGGGAATGAGAGATGTGTATGCTTACACCCTCAGATGAAACATTGCTTCAGCTGCGTGTGTATACGGCTACATTTCTGTGTGCGTGGCTGTCTCTCTATGGCGAGTCTGTATATGCGTGTGTGCTTTACTTGCCTACTCAGTATCCTGTCCTCTAAGATTTCATACATTGATTGCCTCCTCTAGAAACGGACAGCAACATCTCTCCCTATTTTCTGCTCTGGCAGTTAGTAAACTGCTGCAGCCCTGCCTGGTTAGCTCACTGCTATACATATGGAAACATATTTATCAGGCTGGTCTGTGAAGTCCTCTGTTTTTCATCCCTCGTCCTTTCAACTACATCATGCTGCCCTACAAAGCCAAAATGCAGTAACTACGTATTTAGTTAAGACCAAAATCTAACTTGCTGATATTTATTTTAGCATATATAATGCAGAATTACAAAGAAAACAGCATGTTAAATATCTGTTTAAAACAAAACAAAGCAAAAAATCAAACCAAATGGTGAACTACACAGCTATCTAAAGCAAGATAGCCAAATCCTGCTAAAGCTAGCTAGCTAGCCTTAACTGAAGCCCCCTAACTGTTTATTGATAAATTAATTAATTTCGGTAAACTAACATCTTGGTAAATTAGTTTGTTGTCCCACATAAATTACAGCTAAAAAGCTAATGAGCTTAATGTTAGCTTAGCCAAGCTGCAGTAACTGCGAGACCAGTTTTTGACTTATTATTATTATTAACGAGGGTTATTATTATTATTATTTTTAAAAATAGTAGATGGAAAGCTGGTGATGCTTTGGTCATATGTCCTTAAGATTTTCCAGAGGTTTACCTCAATTATGTTTTTGCGGTAAAATAATAAGTAGCCTACAAAAAGACATCAAAGGAGGGAATTACATTATTATTACTATTCATCTTTTATAGTTTAACCAGGCAGCCTGAAAATTTGAAACCCTTTTTTCTCATCATCAAGTATTCTGGAGTTACTGTTGTCTGCGTTTGTTCGGCAGTTTGTGGAGCTGAAGCTCCAGTGTGCACTTACTGAGTCATGGCTTTTTAAGAGTTTGATTTAGTATTATAATCACAGAATGCCTTCTGGCCTCCAGGCTAACCAGACCAGACATAATAAGCTGCTCCTCGCTCATATTTTATGCTGAGGTGAGGTTGCGGTGAGTTGCGTGGATACTTGCGTAGATGCCCCTGCACAGCCTCGGCTGTACCTCTGGAGATGAGCATGCATGACAATAGATCTGACCTGCCGCCACCTTACACTCGCTTACCTCTGTCTACATCTTGTCATCGGAAGGCTCATGATTCATACCAATGAATTGATTTCAGGCAGAGAGAAGGGCTTGTGTGGTTACAAATGATAAAAGCACTACATATTACTGGAGTGTTTATTTAAAGGGACAATTCACACCCCCCAAAAAAATCAAAAATATATGTTTTTCCTCTTACCTGTTGTGATATTTTTCCATCTAGATGTTTTTGGTGTGAGCTGAGCTGCAACATTAAGTCAATTAATCAATTATTTGTCAACTATTAACTGCCCAAATTCTCTGATTTCAGCTTTTCAGGTGTGAATATTTTCTGACATCCTTTGTCCTTAATGACACTAAACGAAATATCTTTGGGTTGTGGACAAATATTTGAGGACATCACCTTCAGGTTTAGAATGAAATGCTCAACATATATGGCAGTTATGCATTTAATTAATGAAATATACAATGCTAGAGATGGAATGGAAAACGCCATTGCTATGTTTGACACAGTTAATCACCTTATTCTCCTTCAGAAGCTTTCATGTCTTGGAATAAGAAATAATCCACTATTACGGACAGACGTAGAACTGTTTCTCCATTTCTTCTCATTCTCTGTGGCGTACCACAAGGCTCAATTCTCGGGCCGTTATTATTTTTGATATATTTTAATCAACCTTCGCAATGTCTAAGTTAAGTAATCTGAAATTTTATTTGCAGATGACGTAAGCGTCTTCTATTTGCATAAAGATCCTGACATCATCATTAAAGTGGTAAATGAAGAACTAAGAAGGCTGTCTGATAGCAATATTATTTAATAAATTTGTCAAAAAATAGAAAGTTTACCATATACTATATATATACCTATTTATATATATCCTTTATAATAAATAGAATGTGAAGAAATTTTTTACCAGAAAATTGGAATTAGAGCGTTGGTTTCAATCATTTTTAAAGATCGAGTCAGTAGGATTTGTCTGAGCTGTTTGTAAACACACCAGGATGTCAAATACCATCGTTTAAAAAAAAAAGAAATACAGGTAGAGAGCAGGCTCGCTGCAGATACAGCCACCAATACACACTTTTAGTCGGTCATAAGTGATTGAAAGGGATTATAAAACATGACTATATACATTGTTTTTTTAGAAAAATGCTGCAGATTATACCTTCAGAGGTTCTGTTTTTTGGTAGGACATGATTTGTCCCAGTTCTCAAGAATGGGTGATTTAAAAAAAAAAAAAAAGAAAGAAAAAACAAGCAAACTTTCCCTTTATGTTAGGGAACAAAATCCACAAGCATCATTGTCAGGGTATTATACTCAATGCTTTGTTGATTGTAATTAACAGTGTGAAAAATCCTCACAAACGAGCCTGGGCTGTAAAAAGTCTGGACTTTTTTCAGTCAGCCCACATCTCAGTGCAGCCATTCACGACACGTGTCACTGCTCAGCCACCTTGAACTGGTGCTGCTGCTTTTGATGTGACTAATGCTTTTCATCTGTCCCTCTGGTAGGTGTAGGGATCACTTGTGTCACTGTATCATTGAAGCAGCTGTAATGATTGCAGCGATTAAGCGGGCTTTTAACTAGTTCTTTCCCACAGCTGAGGGCCGCCAGTTAATCCAATTGAAGTTGACCGCGGAGCTATAAGAGCTTTATCGCACGTCATGCAGATACATTAACGGCCGAGATGGTTGCAGAGGTGATGTGAAAAAGAGGGGGAAAAAGAATAAAATATTATAAGGATTCTTGGAGAAAGGGTCAAGCAGCTAAGCCTCCATGAGGAAGAGGATATATTTTAAAGGGATAGTCTGGATTGTTTGAAGTGAGGTTGTATGGGGTTTATGCACACTCATGCATAGTCAGTGTACTGTAGTGTAAAATTTAAAATTGAAAAATAAAAAATCAATATCATCATCATCAAGATTATGTGTACTAATGTTTAGAATATTTCCACTGCTTTATTTTGCCATCAGGCAGCCTTTTCAGATGGGAAACTCCCGTTATATACGTCAAATATAGCTCTCTGCAAACCAACCAGACTCCATTGACAAAATCAGTAATTTAACCTCGCAGAAGACAGGAGTTGCTAGTGTTGTCTCTGCGTCTACTGCTGCCTGGATTGGTTAGTTTGTTTGGGTTATTGTGTGAATTCTGTGTTTTAAAAAGTTAGTTCAGATACACAGAAAACACACAATAGCATAAATAAACTAGCAGATGGAGGCAGCAGTAGTGCAGCAACTTTAGTGTTCTGCAAGGTAAAATTACTGTTTTTGCAAAAGGAGTCTGGTTGAGCGTGAGAGAGCGATATTTGGCTTATATAACGGCAGCTTCCTGTCAGAAAAGGCTGTCTCTTGGCAAGGTAAAGCGGTGAAAATATTCTAAATATAGTGTACACTTATAACATTTAACTAAGTGTAAGTTGAGCAAGACTTAATGGCAAATGATTATTTCTTAATGTCAATTATTTATTACAGTATCGTACAATCATCACCATACTTAACACCAACAAATGTGGGATGTTACTGTATGACCCAGCTCTCTAGGAGAAAGGCAACATGAAACCATTATTTGTTGTAACTGAAATTTACAAATAACAAAAACAAAGGTGAGCTACAAAGAAAAAAAGGGCCTGAGGCAGCTGCATGAATCAAACCAACAACCAAACGAGGAATCCTCACTCTGAGTTTTAACAAGGTCTTCCCGACTCTAAATAATAGAGATGAAAAAATAAATAAATGAAAGCTCAACTATCTGACCTTCCCTGCTCTTATCCGTCCAAAACCATTTGAAGCATCACCTCTGCTCTTAGTGATTCTAGGATTTCTGAGTGTCTGTGTGTGTAATTTAACTCAAAAAACCTTAAGTTTGCTCAGTTCCAGGTGGTTAGACTGCCTCAGTTTCACATTAAAATGAAAGTCTGATCTATACAGCGGTTCAGCACTTATCAAATTTAGACGTATCCATAGAGACCGTGACAAATCAAGGCTGACTGACTGTGGGTGTTTCTCCAGTCAGGGTCTTTGATAGCAGCCAGGAAGTGAGACAGGTGGCGTCTTTGCATTGGGACCAGTCCCACACAGGGGACCACACATTGGGAACAATTAGTCACAAGGGAATACAGTTGGAAATTAACCTCACACTCTTAGAAATAAGGGCTCCAAAGGGTTCCTCCTGAAGGGCTGAGGTTCTACCCAGAACCATTTACTTCTGACGAACCCACCTTTGCAGGAAGGGTTTGTTGAATGGTTCTTTGTAAGACTAAGAGTTCCATTAAGACCCCTTTTCATCCAAAGAACCCCTTTAAGAAGAAAGAGTTACTCAAGGATTGTTGAAATCGTAGGGTTCTTTTTTATCATAATGTACGAAGACTCTCGGTAGAACCTCCTGAGTGTGTTCTAGATAAAACCCAAAAGGTTCCCAGTAGAACCTCCTTGGTGGGTTCTAGATAAAACCCTTGGAAAACATGAAGGTTCTTGGTAGACTCCCCTCAGTGGGTTCTTGTTAGCACCCTTAGAAGGTGGAAAGGTTCTGGATAGAACCCCAACAGAGTGTTTTGATTGAAACCATTACAACATCTCTTTAGAACCTCCTATAAGATGTTCTGGAATATAAAAATGCTCCCATAGGAGGTTCTGGGTGAAACCTTCTAGGTGAAACCTTTCATGGATCGTCAAGGGTTCTCAGTAGAAGCTCCTGGTTGGGTTCTAGATGAACTTGGTCTTGGTAGAACCTCCGAGCATGTTCTTGATTAAAACCTTTGGAATATATAAAGGTTTGCTGTGGAACCCTCTGCATGGGTTCTCATGATCACCCTTAGAAGGTGAAAGGATTTTGGATAGAACCCCACAGAGTGTTCTCTGATTGGGAACAAACTGAGGATTCATTTATTGTTCTAGCATCTTTATTTCTGAGTGTGTTCAGCTCGTGCAGGATGATAATTCTTCAGCAAACCTTTGTTAAGAGGACACAAGCGGCCATGATGCTGCTTCATTCTGTGATTATAAAAGACCACATTATATTTTCTGCCCTTTGTGGCTCAACTAATTTAGCAAAACAGTAAAATTCCCTAAATGAGAGAAGTGTCACGTCTTTTGTGGGTTCATTTGCCTGCAGCATCATTTAACTCGCTGCCTCAGCTCAGTTGCCAAGACAATCGTATCAGGTGCTGATAACACGTTTATAATAGACAGGCCTGTAGGAGTCTCTTCATACAGTTTCAGATACTGTTCCGGCTCGCTTTACTCCACCAGAGAATCGCCTCGTCGGGATCTGGGCCAAACGTTACACAGAAAAATGTCAGCCCTTCCTTGAGGAGCCACTGATTCACATCGGGGCTCATTTTTTATTTAGGGGAACCTGTCACGATGGCTTGGTGACACTGCACTGCCTGGCAAATGAGGTCAGAAATATTCATATTTATTGTCAGTGATCCCTTTAAATCAGAGCAGCTGAGAAGTGTTTTTTATGAGCGGTGGAGTTATTGGCCCCTTGTGATATGAACCGAGCTGGAGAGTCTGAGCCTACATCAAAAGATAAAACACTAAAGATGCCATAACCCTCATCTGCATTGGCCTTGATAGGGACATTTACTGGCGCTGTTATTGACTGGGGAGAGGAGTGGTGACTGCTGTCAAAAGTGTTATTAGATGCACAATCATATCAGACATCAGGATCCTCAGTCACTGCCTCTGATACTCTGAAATGACTCCTCCAGCCCCACAGACAGTCAGTGGCAAGAAAGATATTTATTTATTCTGAAACGGCTGTTAAATAGAACAAAAAATTATATTAATAATGTTCTTTCTTCTGCACAGAGAATTTGTCCTCAAATAATTCTTTCATTATTTTGTGGGCTGTGTTATGGTTAGAGGAGTAATGCTGAGATTAGATTTCATGATACGAGTCTGATTTTGACCAGACAGATGAAGATAAGATAAGAGGAAGAACTGTAGTGTGCAATTATATTTGTCAGAGCAGGGCTGTATTTTCTCGATCAATTGATTAGTTGTTTGGCCTATAAAATGTCAGACAGTGGTAGATCAGTGTTTCTCAAATCCTAAGATGACGTCCTCAAATGTCTTGTTTTGTCCACAACCCAAAGACTTTCAGTTCAGTGTCATAAAGGTGTAAAGAAACCAGAAAATATTCACATTTAAGATGCTGAATTCAGAGAATTCTTACTTTTTTTGTCTAAAAAAATAGCCAAACATGAGGCTATCACACATACATTAGTATTGGCGTAAATGTTTTCTGGCATGCACCATATAAAAACATTTTACAAAACATATAATGCAGAAAATAATGCTTGGGGCGATTCAGCACACAAGGGATGTTTAAGAGGACAGGAGGAGGTGGCAGGTGTAAATGCTGAGGGGTTATGCCTGATATCGGTTGTTTTCTGATATAAAAATACCATAATGCAATTTTTATCTATTTGTTCGCTTTATAGTCAGCATTTTATGCATATTTGATCCTTTCTCTTAATTCAAGTTTAATATATTTTGCTGTATTAGTGTTTTTTTTACGTTTGTATTTATTTGTAATTATTAAAAATAGTGGTCTAAGTTTACTGTTTTAGTGGCCTGATATCATTTATCTTTTTTCTTACTCCTTAATATCACTATCAGCCCCAAAAATCCAGTATCGGTCAGGCCCTCTTCTTGTTTTTATAACCTGCCCCTAGGTGACTCAGCAATTATTGGATACTGAACAGTACTGATGTTTATTCAGCTATTTGCTTCATTTTTTATTTATTCAGTGTTCATTTCTCGACAATGTATTTGTTAAAGTATTCAACATTTAAAGAATATTTAACTATGAATTATTATTCTTTGATGTTATTTGTTTAAGAAAGCAGCTTTCGCAGTCGCCACCAAATTGAAGCTAAATAATCTAAAAGTAGCTTCATCTGATTGGACAAATGGTGTGAATGCGTGTATCCAGGGCTCCATCTGATTGGTCCAATCTTCACACGCTGTGCGTGAATAAAATTATTTTCTCATTTATTGCGTTTTCGTCAGCTTTATGCGGTGTGTTAGTTGCACGTGTTACAGCTCAACATCCTAACAAAAAAGACTAGCACGTCAGGTTTGTTTTTCCTCTCTCACCTAGTTAGCTATCGTCCATCACGTTTTATTTCGTCTCTGTGAACCTGTAGTTGTGTAAGACGGCGGGCGATGATTGGTTGGTGCTGAATGTGTCTGTTATGACTCTCTGCTGAGTCACAGCAAGAATTTATGACTCTTTGACCTGATCTAACGCAATGACCAGTGAGTAAATTCTGCTCTTGGTCTTAGAAATGTGCACACTGGGACTACAACTAGTGACTATTTTTCATCACCAATGAGTCTGTTGATCATTTTCTCAATTATCAATAAGTTTATAAGTTTATAAAGACTCAAAATGATTCATCAGTTATCAAATTAGTTGGTAATTAATGTAATACCTGACAGCTAATTGATTAATCGACTAATTGTTGCAGTTCTACACACAAACAGTTCAATCCCTGAATCTCTCTGTTTCCTGCCTTTAAATCAACATTTTTGCAAAATACGAATACACATGTAGAAAGACATCTGAATGGTCACCGGTGGAGGAGAGTATCACCGCTCACCTTCGTTCAGAACTAATAAGAAACACAGCTGGGGGCATCTCCAGAAAGCCTGTGAAGTGATTTGAAGGCTGGCTCTGGTCTCATTTTGAAAGCTTCAGTAGCTCAGTTTTTTCCTCGGTATATTTGTTGTTCTTCAAATTGACTTCTCTTTCAGCTCTTTCTCTTTTTCTCCACACTCGAGCTAAACTCCAAATTGGCAACTGCCAGGACCGCGCTCGCTTTTCAATCTTGTCGAGTCCCTCCGCAGACGTCTTAATTCCAGAAAAGGCCGGCCAGATGAAATCAAACATGTTTTTAAAAAAAAAAAAAAAAAAAAAGTTTTTTAAGA
>JAJHUR010138788.1:15739-32025 GCA_027495735.1 Lutjanus campechanus
AGGGGGATTGTTAAAAACATTGGTTAAGCATACTTTTGTAAGGGGGAGGGGAGGCTTTTTGAGAGCTTTTTCATGTCCTCCTCTTTGAGGTTTTTTTTTTTTTTTCCTTTTTAATTGTTTGGGTCCGAAGCTGGCTCCTCAGCTGGAGCTTGTCTGTGGGGCTTTGCTGAGTCACTCCCACCTAATGGAGAACATCTGCTGCCATGCTTTCTAACCACTCACAGCAGAGATATGTGTGCCTGTGTGGAGAGGGGTCGCCGGGTGGGGAGGCTGAGGGGAGGAATTAGCAGGATAAAGCAAGCTGGAGTCTAGAAATGAAGACAGTCTTATGATTTATGGTGTTATCTGTCGGCTATGTAATTCTTTTTTTTGGTACTGAAAGCCCAAACTCCACCTCCTGTAGTTTTATGATGCTGCACAGTACATTGTTTATATTGTCTGAGCCAAGCTTCTGTTCTCCAGGTTATATTGAGCGGCTCAGGAGGTAGAGCGGGTCGTCCGCTAATCAGAAGGTCGGGGGTTCAATCCTGGCTCTGCGTCCTTTGATACTCCAAATTGTGAGTGTTTGTGTGAATGGGTTTGCACAGGTGATCGTCTGAGCAGGTTGGCATCATGTCTTTATTGTGTGTGTTTTAGTCACACAACAGAAATTTAGCAGCTGATACCAATACTAGTGAATTTCCATGATTCTCAAGACCTAATTCCATACCAGGGTAAAAGACAAAAACAAGAACAGAATTCAGACATTGTTGTTTTTCTTTGTCACCTGAAATAAACAGTCTTCTGAGCTTCTAGGACAAAAGACTGAAGGGGGAGATTTACTGAACCTGCCACAAATCACTGTCAGGAGAGCATATCGCCATGTTCGAAAAGTAATGCAAAAGCGATTCCTGTTGCTTTTTCTCTCTAATTCTTTCTCTCTTTTTCCCTTCATATCAACAGTCAACTTTAACAGAATAGTAGTACACATCTGTAGGTCTGTACTGTATTTTTTAGCCTGGTGTTTAGCTGCACTGTTTAGAAAACGAACGGAGTCCACAGTTTCAAGATTTAACCTGTTAAACTGATAAATCAGCCTATCCGTTTAATTTACATAAAACTGACAAAACGCTACCCATAAATCTTTGTGCGATCGTGTGAGCCGGGGCACCTCTACATTACGGCAAAGCTACATATTGTTGAAACATGTTGATACAGACGCTCTTGTGATTCACAATAAATTGTTTCGTCTTTTTATACATTTATTTGTGCAAGGAAGAAAGAATAAAATGAGAGAAAAAAGAGAAAACCCCAAAATAAACAAGCAAGAATAAAAAGGGGTGTCATAGATGGATGTAACACCATGTTATATACATGTTATCAGTCAGCATTCATGGGTTTGTCTTGTTGAGAGAGGGGAGCTGGAGGGGTTTTCTGTTTCCAGTTTTACGAAACCAGTCTTCACGCTAACAATGTCACAAAACGCATCATATAGCATTTTTGATACCCGTCCATATCATAGCTTTATATCAGTATGGATGTAAATAGCAAGAATTGATTTTATGAATTTGGTTTAGGTGTTCCTCATGAAAATACTGAACCTTACCAGTGGCCTTATATAACAGCTTTCTGCCATCGGTGTGCGGGAATGAGTAAAATTATGAGTATACATGATTCATGAATGGGATTTCCCTTATTTGAGCTTTATCTGACACAAAGTCCCATTAACTTCCTTTGAATATTCTTTTTTTTCTCTCTTGTCTTGACAGTGTCGTTATGTTGCGTTCTGATATCTCTAATGATGCTTTTAACTCCTGGATTCTCTTGTTAACGATGTCATTTCGATCTCACAGCAGACAGTTGGTCATACTGCGAGTGCTCCCAGAAACATTAATATTTATCCTCTCCTCTTCTTTCCCCGACAGATTTTTCTGTAGTCTAGTCCAGGGCATCTGCTGCAGTCATGTTTAGGAACAGCTTGAAGATGTTGCTGACGGGAGGGAAGGCCAACCGCAAGAGTCGCAGCAGTGGTGAGTCTGTTTTCTGATGCCAGCCACAAACAATGACGCATCTGCCTGTCAGCACACAGAAGGTGGCCACTCGTGCTGCGGGTGTATTTTGGGAAGCAGGAACATGCAGCTCAGAAGATTAAATGTATTTCGGTTCTTAAAGAGCGATCTGTCACTGTTGAAGACCCCTTAAAACCTCTTTTCTGCTTAAAATAGATCCAAAGCCCCTCATCAGTCCTGCTGCTTGAACAGCTTTACCTCCTGTTGTGAGAACAAAACACCTGTTTTCCAGCGACACTTAAAACATGCTTTGGTCATGCAATGTCATGCTGCATTGAGGAGATTGCTGTTCCCATTATACAGTCGCAGCAGTGGATCGTTCAGCCTCGCTTTGACCACAACAAGACGGTTCCCAGCTCGGCCAAGCTCTCTTTACATCAATTCGGTAGTTTTATAGCACCTGCTTAATGTTGGCTTCACTGTTGTTTTGTGGCTGGAGGTTTGAGTTGTGAACCTCACTGTTTTAATGATTGCTTTTCTTTGCTGTGCCATCAGAGCTGTAATAAAAGCACAGTGTTAATCTGCTTGTAAAGCAAACTCAACAGTTCCTGCAGCCATTTCACAGTAAAAGTTTCTCCCCAGAGACACACTTTGTGCAGGTTGAGTGAGCCTCAAATATCCCAACAAATAAAGTTTTCAAGGTGAAGCCATGTATTTATGTTTCGATATTTAAACATGGTTTTGTCATGCATGTTGGTGCAGGTATGTGACCTGATGCACAGGGTATCTGAAGGTCTGGAGAAGTCTTAAACGTCCAGTGTGTAAGATTTATGGGGATTTATTGGCAGAATATGACCAAAATGCAAAATTATATTTTTAAGTATGTGTTTGTTTGTGTATAATAGTGATACACAGATGTACTCCTCCACATATACACATAAATCATTCACCCACCACCCACCTGAACGTATTTCTTCCAATGTAGAGACCCACAGGCTCTGTTACCATTTAAATGTTGTTGAGAAGTGTGAGCTTTCCAGGTGTATTCTTTATTGTGTGTTGTATTGATGCGTGAGTGTTTTCTTTAATGGTTTGAAAATGTGCTTTTAGTTTCATTTCCATGCTCACAGAAATGTCACTGCAGCAAACGTCATTGATATTTAAGCAGCAAAACTAAAGTAGGTATAAACTTGACAGGACTTGACAGGAGGAATCTCTTTTGCAGAAACTGAACAAACTAAAGACGTTGCTCCGCTGAGCCTTGTGCGTAAATGCGCACATCTCCAACTGGACAGACACACCCTATTTCCTACCCGCAGCCCATTCGCTATTAATCAGAAAGCTAATTTTTACGATCTGTTCTACGGATTAACCAAAATGCTTGAGGTTGTGGTCCATGCATCACTAGTGTGTAATCAATAAGAAAGAAAACAAGAAACGTTATCTTTTCTTTATCTTAGATTTTATTATCCATGGAGGACGTGGGTCCTCATTCATGAAGCCCACCACGTTGCACCGCCATGTTTCTACAGTAGTACAGTAGTAGTAGCTGAAGTATTGCTTTGTTTTGTATTTTTCTTTGGACTCTCACTGGACACACACAAGTAAGTGGGTGTGGAAAAAAAAAAAACTACAGGGAGAACCGCAGATCCTGCTTTTGATTTAAACAAATTTTTGATTTAGCTAGTTTTTCTATCTGATTGTGGGCTGTCAGGATTGGGGTTGGGACAATGTTTCTTTTCTGTGGGTCGCTTTTAGTGTGTTTCTTTCAGTTCTGCCATTGTTATTTGTACTATTGTCTTTTTTAGCTCAGCTTCCTCAGTATAGCCATTAGCTAGCCGGCTAACTTTGTTTCAAGCTACAGAGGCTGAACACAACCAAGTTATGGACATGTGGTGCAGAGACAAGGACCCTTTTCAACCTGGCACAGGGATGTGTGTGTGTTGGGCACTCTCCTGGCAGGGATTTGAGAGTTAATCTGGTGATGGGAGCCGGAGATTTCTCGGCTGAGTGAGCCAATGAGCCAATTTGGTAGACATCTCATCTCCCAACCCCCTTCTGGATCTATAAACCAAATGTGTGATTGTTGTGACATTGCCTGAGGCTGTTGACTCTTAATGGACCAGTGTCAGTTTTAGTAAAAAGGTCCATCCATCCATCCGTCCATTTTCTGCCACTTGATCAAGGTCATGTTATTTAATTGATTATATTAATAGGTATTATTATTATTATTATATAAAACTGGGAATTACTGACAGAAGATCAATGAAAGATATTTTAGCCACTTAAGAAGGGTTCACCACTTTACTCTGCCATCAGACAGCCTTTTCTGATGGAAAACCACCATTATATAAGACAAATATCACTCTCTCCAAACCAACCAAACTCCACAGGCAAAATCCGTCGCTTTATCTCGCAGAACACGTGAGCCGCTGCGTCGTTCTGTGAGTTTGTTTGTGTTATTGTGTGACTTCTGTGATTGAAAACAATCGTTCAGATTCACCAAAGTCACATGATAACACAAACAACCTGACAGATCGAGGCAATGGTAGATGCTCAACTCATGTGGTCCGCGAGGTAAAATTAGTCATTTTGGCTATAGAGTTTGGTTGATTGGAAGACAACGATATTTATCTTCTATGAAAGCAGTTTCCTGTCAGAAAAGGCTGCCTGGCAGCAAAGTAAAGCAGTGAAAATATTCTAAATATAGCTTACACACATTTACATCTCATTTTATTGACATTAAAAATGTCCTAAAAAGTCCTGTATTTAATTCGATGAACACTGAACAGCTTTCTCAGCCTTCACTGCCGCACGTTGCGGCTAAATCAAAACCATTTCTCTGTGTGGCTCACAGACCGACCTCTACGTCCCCTTTTCCCCTCAGTCAGGTGAAATAACTATTAAAACGCTGTACCCATGTCACCAAGCCACATGAAACCTTTTGTTCCTGCACATGCATTACTGTCACTCAATCCTTATAAAGCTCTCACTCAGAGGAACGGGCCCTTTGATGTGGCAGATAATCCCAGCCAAAAGCAACACTCGGGAGAGCTCGCAGTGTTCATTTTGTAACAGCACAGTCCTCGCTCTTATTTGAATCTAATAAGTTTCGGGTTATTGCCAAGCCAATGTAACACCCCCCTCTCTCTTAAACCATCTCCCCAGGATAGATAGGGCCTTTATTATGATGTGAAAATGTGCCTTCGAAGAGCTTTCGTCCGGCCAAAAACTTGATTTGCACAGATGAATTAATTTAGCAAAGCTTCAAATATCCCACAGTATATTATTACGTCCCTCGATTCCACAGCTTCAATGAACATGTTCATGAAAAATCAGCCTCTGAAACATTTTTGCAGTTTTTTTTTTTTTAACCAAATAGCTGTTTGTTTGATCATAATTTACTCCTTTGAGATGGAGGAATGCAGTGTGGGTCACTTTTACTGGCTGTGGTTTGTGATTTAAAAACTTCTGTGTCAAGTTAAAGACATTTAATAGCTGCAGTTTTCCCAGTAGTCAGTGTTGGTGTGTTATGTAATTCATTCTCTAGAATTCAGGACTTCGGGCTTCATTCTGGGACCAAAAATATCCCTCATTTAACATTTGACCTCCTGGTTATTTATCTTACTTGATTTAAACCTCTTTTCCTCCTTGTGGAGCACAGGTCATATCTTGTTATCCATCAGCTGCTGACTATTACCAGAACACTCATGAACTGGTCACGGAGCCTGGCTGGATAAAACTTGCTGCTCTCAGCTTTAGATGTCATAATTGTACATGCAGTCACATTTTTCTCACTGCTGACGTGCTTTTTTTTTATAAACATCTGGGTGAAATGTGACAAAAAAAATAATTAAATTGCATTGCAGTGTTTCACACAAGCTGCTACAAATTCAAAATTAAACTCTGAGCTCCTGGTGGGGCTGCTTTTCAAGTAATTCATACACATATTCAGGGCTCACTAATGAGGGTTTCCCGCTCGCACGGGGCACGTTTAATGCCATGTTGGGCTAGTGAATCTGGCAACTCACTTCCCCGACCAAGCAAGTGGTAAAAAAGAATTAAACTACTTTGATAACTGATTAATTGTCAGTAATTTTACATTCAAATGCTGTTTTTAGCTATTTTCCTGCTTTTCTTTGTTTGTTACAATTGTAAACTGAATATCTTGGGGTTTTAGACTGACAAAATAAGATATTTAAAGAAATCACCTTGGACTTTGAAGAGCTGGGATTGACATTTTATGAATGTAGCAGCCCCAGATTCTAGTCTTTGTCTTAATTTGATAACCAGTAATAAAAAAATTGTAAAAAGACAAGTAAAAATTCATGCAAGTAGACTTCTGACCTACTTGCCTGACTGGGCAGTTTGGCTATACTGAAGTTTTTAAAAGTTGTTTTTATTTATTTATTTATTTATTTTTTTACATTTGACGCCTCTATTGGGGTTTTTGAATGAAGATTTGAATGTCTGTCATCCTATTTTATAATGTAATCACCTTAGAAGAAGAACACTTTGGAGAATTTGGAAACTGTGCAGAAATACAAGGTTTAAACAAAAGAAAAGACAAAAAAGGCAAAAAAGCAGCACATCATTTGATTGTTGACTTGAAATTCATTCAGTCGTTCAACCTGTATTTAATCTCGAGTTATTATTGACAGATTGCCCTCATTTACAATGATAATGAGAGTTCAGTTGCAACAGAATAACAACAACAAAACAAATATATAGTATATGTAATTAACGAGAAAACAAACACACAGACAACAACAGAACAGTTTTTTCATTTTGAGCTTTTTGTCATTTAGATTTTTTATTTTTTTCCTCACAAACGTCCTGCACCATTACAGCGCCAAATATACTTCCACCTAATGCTCTACAGTAAAGAACACAAGCCCAGGCAAACAAAACAAAAACCGAAAGCAAATCCCTCAGCACAGCATGATAGGTCACAGCCACCCTGGAGTCTAGTAATATCTATAAATTATTTTATAATGTATAAATTTGCTCTTATTATCCTGCAATATTCTCCCAGGCCTCTTGTTCAAGCTGTGCCCAGGTCCCTTTGTCATATTGTCCTCAGACTTTCACTTTTACCACACTGCTTCCATTTTAATGCTAATTTTTTTCATGATTTTGACAGCTAATTTGATATACTTGGCGATTTTCTTTTTTTAATCATTCAAATTTGGCTGGGTGCTTAATTTCAGTGTTGTTATTATGGCTTTACACAGACTAACTTTTAAATCTGTGTCATAAAATGTTCCAATTTTGTGCAGCACAAAAACTAAACGCAGTTTTCCCAAATTTAGTGTCTGCACGCGGGACTTCGAGCGTTAGCCAATGTCTTGGACAAGTTGAATAATATTCAGCTATTGGACCAGATTAAAAAGGAAGTGATAAGTGATGGTAAGTTTCATTTAAGGGCTTTATGTGTATAGAAACCAGCGCCTGTCTCACTGATAGAGACGTACACCCAACCTTTCCATACAGATGCAGTGATGAGTAGAGTAACTGTCACTGTCTATAATAAATCTGAAGATAAACTGAATGAAGGGGTTTAATGAACGTCAGCGTTATGAATGAAGTTTCTAACTATTCTATGCAGCCTTACGTACATTATATACACATTTCATATTTTGATTCATTCACTTACGTTGTGGTGTCCTTCACTGCAAGGCTTCAAGGCTGAGGTGAACTTCCTGCTAACTGAACTGAACGTACCTCCTCTCTGCTTTCAGTGTGTTTGTGTGTATTTATGTGTGAAGTGCAGAGGGGCCTGGAGTATCCTCCAGTGTTTTGATATCTGTTGCCGTCACTTTGCAGTGGATCCGCCCCTCCTAACAGACGAGCGCCGATCTCACAATCTGGCTGCTTCACTCGAACATCTGTATCCCGCAGTTTATTACAGTTTGCAAGACATATGTACACGCTTGAAAAGATACACACACGCTGCCGCAAACGGCACTTTTAAAGACACGATTTACACTTGAGGACGACACCCAGAAATACTGTACACACACACACACACACACGCTCTTCTCTTCCAAGGACATCTGGAGGACTGGTTTTAGCAACCCTGACTTATCAGCTCACCACAGACAGGGAGCGCTAGAAAGCTACATCCCACTCCTGCTCCTGTGGGAGGTGCACTTGGCTCAAACAGAGGCCTTGTCACTCTTAAATGAGGATGCACTGGCTGCTGAGATTGGTCTGTAGTTCAGATGTGAGATGGCGAGATAAGACGGTCGTCCTTTGTGACTGATGCAGTTTCAAGTGAGCCCCTGGCTTCAGGAATGCCAGAGCTCTGAAGGGGAATACACCCGCTAATCTGAAGACAACAGATGAGCCAGCTGTCCCTTGATCTGCGCTGGAGAAATTGTGTGAGCCCCAAGTTACTAAGCTGGTGAATGGCATTTTTAAAATTGAATAACACAGATTAGCTGCTCTGATTGTGACGACGCTGAAGTGCATTAATCTCTGCAGCGGCACACTCGGGGAACAGGGTGTTTTATCTCAGGAAACTACATTGTGTAGCCTGTTTTGTCCTCAGATTGGTGTTTTTAAAGATATAATAGGCTGATATAATAGGCTATTAAGACGGTGCTTCACTGTTTTGTCTCATAAGACACATTTTCACACCTTTTGTTCAGTTCATTTAGTCTAATCCAAGGACAAACAAGATCTATTGTTGCCTTTTAAGCTCTGGTCCAGTTCCTTTTCGCACAGACTTTTTACAAATCAACCAACAGGCCTTTTCCAGCAACATGTAACCAACCTTGTTCTAGTTCGTGCAGCTGATTTTAAGGGGTGGGAATAACCAGGACGGGGTGGAGGGGAAAATAAGATGCATTGTGATTCTCTCTTGAAATATTATGAATCCATCCAAAATAGTCAATAATAAGGAATTTATAAACTCAGTTCTCTAAATTATGATCACCTACAATCACCAAGTTATGATACAGGCTGTATGTTCCTTACTGCTGAACCAACTGGATGGTGAGAAGTAAACGTGACACCCCCCTTTACTTTAATTGTCTTTTTTTGTTGCTTTATAGTTGTAATCTTAAAGGGATAGTTCACCCAAAAATGAAATTTCAGTCATCATCTACTCACCCTCATGCCGATTGAAGGGCAGGTTTTTGTTTTTTTAGTCCACAAAACACTGCTGGAGTTTCACAGGAGACCACCGCTGCAGAATCATACTGCTGGTATGGTGAAATCCAAGTCTCGTAAAGCCCTGACATGCCAGGCCGACTTGAAAGACGTAATTTACATCATGTTTTTAGCCTGAATCTTCACTGTAGATCCTTAACTTGGAGCCACGTTCACGTGCATGTGCACACTGTCTGAACTGGGTGTGTGTGTGGTGTGATGGTGTGCAAGTGAACGGCATGTCGGGGCTTTAGGAAACTTGCCAGATGAGCAGTATGGAGGCATTTTATACTTTTTTCGGTTGGTTTTTTATGTTATGAAACTCCAGCAATGTTTTGGGGACTAAAAAACTAAACCCGATGTTCAGCTGGTACGAGCATGAGTAGATAATGACAGAATTTGAATTTTTGGGTGAACTATCCCTTTAAAAATCGGTCACATCATCACAATGCAAAGCGGGAGCTCGCAGGCAGGGTCAGCAGGAGAAAAACTACTGTGCATATGGAAAACATTTTGTACATGTGCAGTTCTTATTAGACTGTATAGGTGCCGTCTTCAGGTCTGGTTTCTAGATCTTATTATACATCCATGTGGGAAATCAAATTTCATGGTTTATTCATCTCTGGAAACGACATTGTGTTTTGTTCTCAGACACTATTATTAACAGTTGAGTCAGTCTGTAACTTGCCGCTGTTCTTCTCAGTCCAACCACTTTGCGATTAATCAGACGCCTTTTAAGATGCGCAGCAAATGTTCAGTTGAGAGTGTGTGTAATCTCACACCCTGAGATTCAGGCTGTTTAAACAGAAAGGACAAATGTCTCGCAGTTACGGCAGCAGCAGTGTTTAGATATCAGATACGCTCTGAGTCCTTTCGTTAAGACACAGATCAGACTTCAACCAGTGTGTGTATGTAAGGCTTTCTTTGAGACACAGCGGCCCACTGTTACTGTTGCCCGCGGCAGTTTCATGTACAACTAGAACCGTCTGGAAAGCCAAAATGTGAATGAGCGGGAAAATGTCCCCTCATGGTCTCAGATATTACATCGAGCCTTATACTTTTTTTTTTTCGCTGGAAAATGGAGGAGTGTGGAGGAGTTTGTTTCATTTTTGTGGTGTTATGGGTAAAATGACTGCCATCTCCTTCTTGCTCCCATCAGTGCCTCTAGACTTGAAACAAAGTCAACTGCCTGACACTGCAATTACAGTTTATGGCACTGGCTGATTGGAAAATGAGAAATGGGGTTGAAAGGTTGGGGTGTCTGGACAGGGAGCTGTTGCATGACTAATAAGCACTGAGGGAGATGGGCTTGAGCGTGGCAGTTGAGCAGAACAGATGTAGTTCACACACGTTCACACATGCTTAGACCAGGAGTCGAAATTTGAATTTGGATCTCTGGGATTTATCTTGATGTACCTGCGGAAGAGAGAAGAAAATTAATGGCCAACTGATAACTGATCATTTTTTAATTGTTTAATCATAATTTTCAAGCAAAATAGCTGGTTTCAGCTACATAAATGTAAGTATTTGCTGCATTACTTTGTCATTTATGACCGTAGATGAAGAGTCTTTGGGTTTTGGACAAAAGACGCCGTTTGAAGGCATCATTTTGGGCTCTGGGAAATTGTGATGAGCAAAAAATAGACCAGGAACAAAAGGAAGAAGAGGCAACTTGTACCGTAATAATATGGAACCGTTTGGCCACTATTTTTCACTGGTGGGACTTCCTGGAGGATAGGCCAGGTTCTTCAAAGGTGCAAAAGCATGCTTTCCACTCTTTGTTTAATATTTTGCACCCTCAATTGAAATTTGAATAATACATGCCAAGTGCTAGGTGATAGGTCATGCTAAACATCCGTTTGGATGCTTTTTCAGGGTGCACAGACTGTGACATGACACGAACACACATCACCACAATCTGCATCCAGGCAGAGTCGATTTTCCATCAGGTAGTTGTTATAACGATAGAAATAAAAAATAATGAAACTAATGATTACATTGCACTGATGCTATTTTAGCAATATGTGTGCAAGGTTCTCACAAGTGGTGGAAATCCTGAAAATTTAATTTTAATGTAGTGTTTTCAAAGTTTGAACAGTATTTGGATTTTGGATGTGTTTTGCTTTGATTTGTCACCCCCCCTGTAGAGTGTTGTCACCAAACCTATGGGTTGTTTAAAGCACAATAATATCCGATTAAATGGGGTAAAGAAGTGAAATAATTATTTTGAACACATGCATATAAATGTGTAATCAATACAGCTGTAATGTGCTGGAAAAGCTTGAAAATAGACCTTGAACATTCTTGAAAAGTGCTTGACTTTAGTCAGGTCTGTATGGTGATACTGAAGCAGCCTGGTGTTGTTTTCAGGTGATTTAATGAAGGTAAACAGCACTACACTCATGTCATGTCACTTCTTAGAACCTGCAGAGTCATGATTTTGTCATTACTGCTGCGCTGACTCAGCCAGCTGTTCCTGAAAAGGAATGGCATGCTGTATTCACTTACTGCTATTTACCACTTTTTTACAAATTTCACACCAGCCTAATCGAACCAAGCTAAACGGACAAATGCACTGGAACCAAACCAAACAGCTCAGGTGTGAAAGCTGTCTATGTTCAGTATAATCTGTTTGATTTATGCATACTTGTAGCTATCACAGTGCTGTTTTCCTGTGTTGTGCTATTGATGCACTGAGATGGATGGTTATGCAACTCACTTGATAAATTGGCCCCTGCAGATCGGAGAAAACATTCTTATCAACCTGTTCTTGTTCTGTTCTCAGAGGACGATGCTTGCTGTAAAACTAATGCAAATGCTAAAGTCATACCCCTTTCAAAAATATCAACGAACCCCAGAACACACACGTCCTGTAATTTGGTCCTGCGGCGGGTAAGCAGCCGCGTCCCTCCCCCTCTGTCAGACGAGGAACGTTCCAGTAACTTGACGAGTCTGAAGGCAGCAGGTGCTTGACAGGAATCAAATCGGTCCCCCTAATCACAGCACTCTAATTGATGGCTCATTTTCCACAGTGGTGGAGAAATCTAATTAGAGATCATCAGATCAGCAAACATGCTTCGAGCTCTACAGCACGAAGGAGTGACACAACAGCCAGACCTAATGCAGTGTAAACGCAATTATTGTCCATCTTTAACTGCAGATAAGCCCACCTGCGCCGGGCAGCTCTAGTTAAATCAAACAAGATACTCAATGCAAGTGGATTTAAAGAACACTGGCCTGTATTAGCCCTGTTTTATTTTTGATAAGCAGTAGAATTCATCAGTGTACTCTCTGTTCAGAGAGAGTGGAAACTTCCCTGCTGCATTCTAGTATTTTCAAAATGAGTGAATTAGTGATGTTTTCCATGAGCGAGATTGCACCATTTATTGGGGTGACATTTCTTATTATTGCCTTGTTTTCATTCCTTAGATTAGATTCTGTCACTCGCACCTTGTTTTGAACAAAGAAAATGGAAGCATAACAAAGCATAACATCAAGATTTTTTTTGTGCGTAGAAGATGACACAGGAGCCCTAAGTGGCTCGCTCTAACAGCCATTATTATGCTGCTCTTTCACATGCCGCTGTTTCAAAAACTTAAAGGTTGAAAAGATAAAATCGGCAATCCTTGCTTCTCATATTGTATCTGCTGATTTCCCAGTATGATTTGAACTGTTTATAATTAGTATTTTTGTAAATAAACTGGAAGAGGGTGGGGCTATGACAGTTTTTTTCTTACCACGCTGATAAAGCAACGTATTCCTGCAGGTTGGCGGTTTACCGTGAATGCAATGCTCATCCATTTTTCTGTGTTGAAATCAATTGGTGTTGTTAGGAAGTTGTTAGCCATCCACTGTCAATCCCATGATGCCTTGGGGCTGACTCAGTTGAGCAATCAGAGTCTCTTTTCCTGACTTGTCAACCAATCAGAGGCTGTGTTCTGAGGCATGTGTGTGAGAGCTGCAGTAGAGCTAAACAGAAATTTTTATCAAAATCGTAATACGGCCTCCTCAAATTTTCAAACCGCGGTATTTAAAGGCAAAATGTGTGGCAAAGTATTAAGAATATTATTAAATATTAAATATTGTGGTGCTGCGGAGATGTTGTGGCCTACACATCAAAATCTACAGACTTAAGAAAACATCTTTGTTTGGTACAGATCCCTGCAAAACATAATAATGATGTAAAATTATTATTCCTTCTAATATCGCAAATCATACCGCAAATGCAATATCAGTCAAAATAATCACAACTAGATATTTCTTTAAAATCATTCAGCCCTGTTCATTCACAGCTCTGATCTCAGACACACTGGACAGCGGAATAACATTAGGGCTGCAACCAAGGACTATTTTCATTATCGATCATTCTGTTGATTGTTTTCTCGATTAATCGATTAGTTCAGTGTTTCCCAAAGCCTAAAGTGATGTCCGAAAATGTCTTATTTTGTCCACAAGCCAAAGATATTCACATTACTGTCACAGAGGAGTGAAGAAACCACAAAATGTTGACCTCAAAGAAGCTGAAGTCAGAGAATTTTGATTTTTTTAATTTGCTGTAATAATGGCAAATTAGCTCAACCCCGTGTGGATCATGTGGATATCGTCAGAGCCCTGTGAGCACTCCCTCTGTAGACTGATGTAAAAATCAATTACGTACCACACTTGCAACTAGCAACCATTATTTATCTTATTTTTATGTTTTATGTATTTATGAATGATGTTATCTCGTCAGTAGTCAGTGCACTTTAAAATCTAATAAATGCAATGAAAAAAAAAACCATGCATATACAGATGTTGCACATTTACATATATATTGCTTCTTACATTCAAAGCAAGCTATGGAATATCCAGTGACATTAGTGACTGCGTTTGCTGTGTAGAAATTAATCATGCCACCTATCAGATGGATGTAAGAGGCTTCAGGAGGAGCAGCAGCAGCAGCTTAACACGAGCTGAGTCTGGCTGATCTCCACAGAGCGACAGATTGGCACCTACTGCTCCACAGAATGTCCCCTTCCTTCCTGTATTAATGAACCCAGGAGAGAAAAAAAAACATGAATGAATGGAGGGATTTCAGTGGGGCAGGTTTGGATGACACGCGGTAACGCTGAGCTCCTGCAGAGGGATGTCATATTTAGCTCTTCATTTGCCCCGTTCACTGCAGATTACAAGATGTGCTTGTAGACCCGAATAGGTGCTAAGTCTTTAATTTTGACAGCCGGAAATGATGGATGCTCTATTTTAAGGATACAGTTTTCATTATTCATCATTTGGCGATTAGTTTCTCAATTATTTGGTCTAAAAACTGTCAGAATATTGTGAAAAATGCCTATCACTTCCCTTAGAGCCCAGGCCAAATACCTTTTATACCAACACCAGTCCATGAAACCAAAGATATTTAATTTACACTGATGACAGAAATCCTCACTCTGGAGAATCTGGTGTCAAAGAATATTTAGTTTCATTTGAAGCCGAAAAAAAGCAGAGAATCTGGTGCCAGAAAACGTTTTTAAAAAATGACTTAAATTATTTATCTGTTGTCAAACTAGCAGCGTTAATTTCATCAGTGAAGAACTGATGAAAAATATTCATTGACCAACAAATAAAAACTAAACGATAAGGTGGAAAACAGACAAATCATTGTTTTAATGCATAATAGTCTTATTGAACAACAACTCGACAAAATTCAGACTAAAATTTCACTGATGAAAACTCGACTAATATGTCTTTAATTTTTGTTGATTAAACAAAAATCAAATGGCTAAAACTGCATTAAAAATAATATACATTGTTATTATTAAAGGACTAAAATCAGGTGACAAAATTAACACTGCGTATTACTCGCAACCCGTTTTTCTGTTGATGGACAGATTCATCTGCAAACTCCTGTTCATCTCACATTGTGCATCTTAAATCTCAGTAACACTTCCTATGTTGCCCATGTCTATAATGCATTATAAACACACTGTATATTCTGCTTAAAGAACTGTGTATGGCACTGTGGATAATAATAACATATTATAAAGCATTTTATTATGACGAATGTCTTCAAGTAAATCCAAACTGCTGGTCACTCACTGACCTTTTTTGCAAGGAACATAGTCAATTATAATTCTCATAGTTGTAATACATAATTAGTCATTTTATAATTCTATATAATAACTGTCATAATGTGTAATAACATAGGTGGATATAATACATTACAAGCTGGTTATAAGTCACTATAAATGGGCATTGTTTGATTTAAGTAAAGTGAAATAATATTAAATCTATGCAGGAACAACACACAAATTAATTTGTTTAACACGAATCATGACAAAACCTTTTGACATTTACATTTCTCTCATGTAATGTTTGCCCAAAAAAACTCACTCTAATGACTCAAATTGTAGAAAATACCTGAAAGAGTTTCTGCTTTACCCGAAGTTGTACATACAGTAATGGGTCATAACTAGGGATGTTGATGATTAATCGCCAGGCCAATCGATAAATTTAACCAATTAACTGATAGCTGATCTAAGGTGTAGAATTAGCAATAATTGTGCCTCGTTTAACATTGTTTTATCAGACAGAACCTTTTATCGAATAAGGAAACTTTAACTTAAACTTAAAATGATGGAAAAATCTTACTGATTATTAATGATGAGTCACTTAAATAATTTTTGGTGATTTCACTTATAAATTTGCAGCGCTAGCCATAACAGACTGATTACTGATAAATTAATCCAGTTTAATTCAACTACAAATAAGTTAACAACCACTGTCAACACAACCATTCCTCCCTGGTGTCAGGCTCTTCCTTCACTACCATCATGTGATATTATGATACTTGACCGAATAAGTCATTATAAAATGCTTTTACAATGTGTTATGATTATTGTTATAAAGAATTATAAATATTTATGAGTGCGTGTAGCTATAATTACACAGTGCGGCATCACTGCAAGTGTTCCTGAAATCTCTGCATGTCTTAATTCCCATCAAATGTGAACAATGAGCGGTTGTGTAAACACAGACTGTGGACTGCAGAGCAGACAATGGATCTGTGAATCAATATGGTGGACAGCTGTCAAGAGGAGCTTTGACCTTTGGTTACTAAGGACAACAGCCTGATGTCTGCAGCCTCCGAGAGCTTCACTGCAA